>CAJHQP010003243.1:0-70686 GCA_905132765.1 Moricandia arvensis | reverse complement strand
GACAACAATAACCAACACTTGCATACTACTTAAGCTTTGGAACTGCAATTTGAATAAAGATGTGTATTTTTTTTTTAAGCAATGCACTGTGTATTACCTTTCCATCAAAGATCGTTTCTATAGTGGAACATAAAGGGACATTTTCAAAGGGATATTATCTCTTACCTGTAATAAAACCATATACAACAACTGAGTGATTTCATATCTACAAAACAAATTATACTTGATTCCATTTCAGTCATAAGAGTCCCGTGTCAACACACGCACAGCTAGTTTCTGCTCTCGACATTTCAGCTTCATTTGTTTTGTTAAAGACAACTTCCCTGGAGTTTAATCAAACTGTGCATCATATCCACCATCTGTTTATAAGCAACGTAGATTAGCAACCTTGGACAAAAGCAAATCTGCTAAAACCAACCGAAAGGTTGATACAAACTTGTGTGTAGTAGTAAATGTCATCCAACGGGTCAAGATTCTTATTGCAGTCACCAACAAAGGAAAAAGAAACAGCCTTTAAGGATCTAGCGGACAGCCTTCTGCCATGGCAACTACCTTGGAACATTCACCCGTTACTATAGAAACAAAACGACAATCATGTTTTTTTATTTTAGATATCATAAGATGGATAAAGCAATTGAAGCATTGAGGTCACCTTACATACCAACATCAAACACAAAGAGATCATTTTAAAGATTCTGAGAATCAGTAAGCCCTCCAAATACAAATAAGTTCCTCTCTAGTGCAACAGTGACGTGACCGACTTGAGGTGCTTCCCTGAAGTTTCCAATTGCATCAACACAAACGTATCCGAGAAACATGACTAGAAAATATCTGAAGACATACACACGTACACATTAAAAAAGATGTGACTCAAGAATGCTATTCGGACCCGTATCAAGGTTGCGAACAGGACCGAATCTGAGAATTCAAAGGTTCTAAACATTTCTTTAAGAAAATTTATATATTAAAAAAATTGTAATTTGGGGATCTATTCTTATATAAATTTTTTTTTTTAAAATTGAAAACTAATTAAGGCCAATGTTTCACCCGTCTGTGCCCAGATCCGGCCTAGTTACGAACACAAGAGAGCTAGTAGTTATTTAATATGAACACTGGAGAGATAATAATTATCGAAATCTTTACTGCCGATTACAATTATTTTGTTCTTCCTCGTTGAGTAAGCTTGGTTATCTCGTGGAGATGTAGGCTTCTCATGAGATTAGGGTGTGACAAGACTACGACTCATGTTTATACCAAATAGTAGAAGAAACCGAACCAGTTTTGTGTGTGTGTGATAAATGTGTACGTTCGGAGGAGGAAATTGAAGGAACTAAGAACGTGAATCAAAAATCAATATTTTGATTGGATGATTATTTTCTCTAACGTGACATAACTCATTGCCCTTAAAATTTTCCTTTCATAGTGCAAAATTTTCTTTTATAGTGTAGTGATTAAAATATAATAACTATTCAATTTTTATTATTAAAATTATGACTTTACACCCAATTTATTTAACTATAACAAATTACTGTTTTGTTTGAGCAAACAAATTACTGTTTAACAGTCCTATTTAAAAGTTCAATTTGGACTTTTTGATTTCCTTACCCTCGGATCAGATATATCACAAGTTAAGTATATAAAATGGCAGAAAGAACAATTACGCGCACTTGGCAGCGTGACTAAGAGCATCTCCATCCGTTAAGGACCCCTACGGGGTCCTTAACTTTTTTTTTCGTTTTAAAAAAAAAAAAATTAAAACTAACCAATCGTGGGCCGTCACGTGTCAGTGAGGCCCACGAAACAGTGTAAGGACCGGTCCTTAAATAAGGATTTTTAGAACCGGTCCTTAACAAAAGTGGTGGGACCCACCACCACTTTTTGTTAAGTACCCCTCTTAAGGACCATTGATGGAGTTGCTCTAAGGTAGCTTTTTCGTTTAAAAAAAAAAAAAAACTAACGTAGACTTTGTCTAAAATTTCACAACATTACTACCAAGTCAACAAAACCATGGTCCATTTATTTCTTCAACACGCTATTTTTCCTTTCTTAAAATTGACTTTAAACAATCTATCTACCTACATAAAAACAAACCTATCATTACTACTTCAAAACCAAAACAGAAACACAAAAAAAAAACAGAGAATATGAGAAAGAGAGGACAAAACAAGAACAGATTCTTTAGAATCATTACCATGCCTCTAAAAGTTTTAGGCAAGGCTCGTGACCTCTACATGCGAAGCATCACAGGCTGCGCAGCTCGCACTCACTACTCCTCAGCCGACGCCGCCTCTATTCCCTTTCCGAGAAGCAGGAGCACCTCCTCAGCCTTCTCCTCCTCCACCTCTTCCCGGAGGAAGTCTTCAGATTACACCTTTGACGATGACTACAGCGAGCTGGTCCGAGCTGCTTCCGTTAGGAGTTTAGGTCACAAGAACGTGACTGACATGATCATACACCAGCAGCGGCAAGAGAATCGCGTTGCAATGGGAGCGGTTGCGGTTGCGGCTGCGAAAGGCGGTTTGCCGAAGAGCTCGAGTGTAGGGATGCCAATGGCGAGGATTGATGAAGAAGTTGAAGAAGAAGGATCACTAAAGAAAGGGTCTGATTACTTATACCCTCGTAGCAGATCATACGCTGTTACTATTAGAGGGTCCAAGTTTTAATTTACTAATTATATTAACTGTCATTTTAATTTTTAAAGAAGTAAGTATGATTTAAGAAAAGAAAATGGTTGCGAAGTATAGTAGTTTCCAGTATTATAGATTTGTACTAAAAGCTATTGTTAAATATCTTTATACAATAACTCGTTTTTAATGTAACGACGGAATCTAAGTTTCATTACCATGTTTGGTAAAGAATCTGAGATTTTCTTTTGAAGAACAATCATCATTATCAATTTCTTTTGCCGAATTTGATACCTACTGTAGAATTTATATATGTCAGTAAAGAATTACAAAGAATGCAGCTAAAATGAAAACATATAGAACAACTATGCCAAAGTTGAAAATAACGTACATACCAAATAACAAACGTGTTTTTGTTTTATCTAATTGACTTTTCTAAGCCAAGAAAATCAAATGACTCGAAGTCTCGAACAAAATTAATTAACGTTATTTTTGTATGTCTTTTCTTGGCAAAGTGAACCAAAATCTGATTTCAGGTGATAGAAATTAGATTTTAAAGTATGAAAACGTACGCAATTTTACTATGAATGAAACTTCTTCTTTTTTTTTTGAAAGAATGAAACAAATTTCATATTAGGAAACATATGTTGATTGGTAAAGTTAGAAAAGCGTTGTTGTAACGCCAAAATCACGGGAAATCAATGAATTGTTGTTTTTTTTTAAAATGATTTGATGTATCTTGATTTCCACTAAAATGAGTTCAGATCGGCTGAATTACGTGTCGGTCTTCGGACACTGAAAAAATGTGGATGTTAAATTTAAATTTTATTCTCAGTTGGAATTACAACTATACAAAATTTTGACAAAGATTTACAAATATATACAGTTGTTTCCTGTTTCTGGTTGCACTTTTACACACACACACACTCGTGTCTTCATGTGTTCTGGTAGCAAACTTAAATAAAATCATTTATTTTGTTCTGCCATTAAATATAGCAGACCAACAGGTTGTGGGTGTGTGTCACTGTTGATAGTTCTTCTGAAACATTAAATTCGTTTTGTCTTTCACTGTGGCTTAAGTCATATGTTCACCAGATTTTTTTGTCGCATTAATAAAATGAAACTACCAACCACTGATTTTCATAACTTCATTTTACTGACTACCTGCATATCCGTAATGGACTTGCTGCCGACTTTGTGAGACTTGTTTTTTTTTTTCCACTTTGTGAGACTTGTTATAGCTTATATATTTATGGGGTCATCTGAATTTAAGCCTTCTGAATTTTATACATGTACCTTGTACAAAAAAAATAAGAACACTAATGTATCCTTCTTCACATTATGGTCTTCAATGTTATCTTTGTAATCTCAAAACAAAAATTCCGACAATTTAACCACATGATGTGATCTAGCTGTAGGGGAAGCTCTAAATTGTTAAGCAATATGGATTCGAATGCACTCCATAATTCTTCGTCATGTAGACACGTAGATATAAACCATTATTTACAATCCATTTAAATATCCAGAAAATGATATATCTGTGAGTTACACATCTCTTTAAAGATTAGTTCATGTTTTTCTATAGATATGGGATACCTCTAGGTTAATCAAGAAAAACAACTACAATTTGAAGAAGAAAAATACTAATGTATCCTTCTTCACATTATAAGGTCTTTGAATTATCTTTGCAATCTCAAACAAAGTTTCTAATAATTTTGCAAAATATTATAACCTTTTAATGACGGAAAGTATAATTATAATATTGTGTATACCCAAATTTTAAGTCCGTTAATGTATACATCGAAGGTCTAAAATAGAGCTGAACAACATGATCGAAGAGTAATGTTTCGGATTTGCGCCAACAGAAACTTTGTGAGAACTTAGACCAACTTGGTATGAATGAAATATTTAAACATATGTGTGGCCAAACTCGAAGTTAACTTTGGAATAAACTAGATATTTGAATACAATTAAATATAGCGGTTTGACCAATAATTGTTGAATTTACTGAATTAAATAAAGTTTAATATGAAATCAAACGGAGTAAATGAGAACGTTTAACACAGTTTCAGACTATAAACAAGAGAAAGACAATGAATTTTCTAACTTCATACACTGAACTCATTTTCCTTTAGACTTGTAATTGTTTTTCACTGTTCTTACATAAGCTGCTTTGGTGTAATGTAACGGTTGACAAAATTTTCTTGAACTAATTATTGCATAAAATAGTAATAACGCATCAAACAATTTTTGAAAGGAACACACTTGGGAGCTACGGAAAAAAGAATGATATTCCATTAGTAAGATACAACCGTCACAACCTAGAAAATAGAAATAACCATCACAGTTTCTCACTTTCCATACGTTTAAAGAACACTAACACAACAAAACTCACCACAAATTTCATCTCTTTAGTGCCTTTCTTAATATTCTTTTGGATGTCATTTTCTTGTGACAGAAGAATCAAACTGGAACTATGAACATTTGGTTTCTCCTTTAACAGGAGGAGCTCTGTAGTAAGCAGGTACAGTTGCTGGGAAAAACATTTGCCTAACTCCTTCTGCCTTTATTATCGGAAATATTATCCCCGATGCTCCCTGCCATTTTCAAGTTAAGATCATGCACCGATACAAAGAACTGATTAAATAGAACAATGTGATTCATACCGAGATCAGTTTGGCTCCAAGCCACATGCGTTTTGGAGAAGGAAATGGGATTAACAACCGTATGACTCCATACACCGCAACCGCAAAGAAATGGCAGACAAGAGTTAATGGTCGAGGGTTCAAACCCGAAAGCAAAGACACTGGTCCGCTTGTGCACATGCCTCCAAGGCTCAGATAATCAAAGCAAGCTTCCCTCATCTCGTTTCTTGCTTCATCTTTTGATGAACAGAACACTTTGTAAAGAGCATTCGCAAGGGTGTTGATTGTTGACGCCACTGGCTGCAAAGTGAGATTATGATTTTCAGACAATGTTTCACAGTTAACACAACAAAAGAACTTAATATCTCATGTTTTGGTACCTTCCGTAGAGTGTAAAAAGATTCGAGATATTTGCAGAGACTGGAACCATCACTAAGGTCACGGAGCGGTCTAAGGAGATTACGCAGGACAACAATGTCGGATAACGCAACCGTCATTCCTCCACCTGTTAAAGGATGACGCATGTTGAATGCATCTCCCATCAACAAAGCTCCTGGAGTTGGATAAGGAGAAGCCGGCATGCTTCTGTTTGGCATGGACTTGATGTTTCCTTTGTTAACCGCAGCGATGAAAGAGTCATAGACCTCATGAGGCATCTACAACAGAGAGACAACACACACACAAGTGTTAATAACTGAGAAAAGAAGTGCACAGTATGATGAAGTATTCATTACCTGAGGAGCCACAACAGTTTTCAAATAGTTTTCCATTTCACCATTTGCAATAGAAGGCACTTTCTGACCAGGAACATCAACCAGACATCGGACCTCCGTGCTACTAATTGGATACATCAAGATTGGTGATGGATCTGCTAAGACGACATGTCCATGGTTTGCATATGGGAGGTTGCAGTTCTCTAGGACCAAACCGACAAAACAAGAAGGTACATCGACCTGCGCCAAGATAATGCAGACATATACTAACTTGTCAAGCTAACTTGTGGAATCAAAAAGACAGAGACCAATACTAAACAGCATGCTAACCTGAGGATTGCATAGAGAGCGACGCAAGTTTGAGAAACAACCGTCACAGACTATAGTCAAAGCTGCAAATGCTGTTGATTCATCTCCTGCTTTATTCTTATATCTCACACCTTTGATTGTACCATTCTCTTCTAGAAGAGAAACAACTGTTCCTTGCTCTAACTGAACACTGTTGAGTATATCAGTTAAAACATCTATTAGTTACTCAATAGTGGCTACCAAATCTATTGCCTAATATCAAAAACAGATCAGTGATTCAAACAATGTTCTATGCATCTTCATTTAGTTTAAATATAAACTAATACTAATTGTGAACCCAGAAACGTACTTTGGAAGTGAAGCAGCTTTCTCACGCATTCTTTGGATAAAGCGTCCATTGTGAAAGCTCCTTCCAGATACATCTGTGTGAAACTTCTCCAAGGGATAAGCTAAGCGAATGCGTTTCCCATTCTTGAAAAGTGCATAACCATACACTCGCTGTGCATCTATTTCCTCCACACAATCTGTAGATTAGCACCCATGATGTCATGTTATAACGGATGCGAGAAGATAGTGCAGAAACAGATAGATAAACAAAGAAAGTAAACGACACCAAGATTTAACGTGGTTCAACAACTCGGCTATGACCACAGACAAAGAGAGAGATTATATTGTTGGGAACTAAAGGTATTTCGTATTATTTTAGAGCTATAAAAAAAGTAGGCATGGGTGTTAGGGTACTTGTTTGGATTCGGATTAGGTTTTTCGGGTCTCTTAGTCCCCATTCAAGATTTATATATGTTCTGGTCGGGTTTGGCTGATAAAACTTCGGATTCGGGTATTTTTATATATCATATCAAAATAAACATGAAACTGGGCACTAATCCAGGTTCATGTCGGCGCTCGGATAAAACTCATAATCGAAATACCACCTTGCATGATTCGTTCGGGATTTATACAGATTGGACCAGTAAGGACTCAGCTCGGATATCGGGTTCAATTACAAATGCTCAGGCCTAATAGAACACAAGATTTCAAAAATTCTAGCAATACCGCCTCGTGGGTCTAGACCTGATAAAAGTGACTAAACTGAAAGTACCGTCTAGATTCAAGGCATATCTACATGTTATTTACTACAAAACATCTACAGAGAAAAGTAACTTGGTCTTCAAGACTTCAACTACATATTCCCTTACCTTCAATACCCAACTCGAGTAACTTAAGGTAGCCACCAGGTTGCAAAAGCTCCCCAACAATACGATCAGGCTCCGATAAATCTCTTTCAATGACATGAACTCTACGATTATCCTACAAACATTAGAAACACTTATCTCTTTCAATCACATCTCCTAAAATCAATTCGGATCCTTAACCTCTCAAAAACCAAAACATAGAGAAAACAGAATAATGACCTTTCCAAGAGTGTACGCCAGAGCAGAACCAGCGACTCCCGCTCCGACAACGATGACGTCAGCGAAGGTATCTCCACCGCTAACATTCAAGGATCCAACGGTTGAGGTGACGGTCCGACCGTGATGGATCTTCGAAGCTGTACTGTTCCGTCTCGGCTTCACGAAAAGTGCGTAGAAAGCGACGACGACGGAGATGACTAGAACGACGGAGATCACGAGAGGCGAGAGCCAACCGAGAAATTGAGTCTCCTCCATCATCGTCGTCGTCGTCTTCAACAGAGGATTTCGATTCCTCTGCGGAGAGAACGAGGAAGGAGATGTGTCACGAGACTTTTGCTCTGTTTTTCTATTTTTCTATTTTTTCTATTTTTTTATTTGACTTTGTTTTGTTTTGTTTTTAACTTTTACGCAAAGGACAAGTTAATTAACGCTGGCAATTTGTCTAAGACAGGACATCCAGTTCAAAAATACGTATGCTGGCAAATGGCGATCTCGGATTCTCGTGTACAAAATAGACCAACTAACCATAAAAGATATTAACATAAATAGACATTCTTTTTTGAAAGTTTTAAGAGAAATTGTCAAAAATACCACTTTTCTTGTACTATTTTTTAAAAATATCTTAATCAATTTTATCCTTGTTTTTAAGAGGGAAAACCACACTTATAACCTTTGGGTTAATTAATTTAAGATTTAGGGTTTAGAGTTAGGAGTAGTGTATGGTGGGGTAGGGTTTAGGAATTTAAAATTTAAGATTTTAATTAATTTAAAAAAAAAATAACCTTAAAAAATGGTATTTTTAAAAATGTTCCTTTAATAAAAGTAAAAATAAAAAATACTACAAGAAAATTGGTATTTTTGAAAATTCCCCGAGTTTTAACGCAAAATAGTTACTCTGGAATTATAGGTCACTTTTTATAAGAGTTTGCAAAAAAAAATTGGACGAGTTTGCCTTGTTATGTTTAATTATAAGTTGTTTTCAAGACATAATGGTTTTGAGACCACATATTTATAAATGATGTTATGGTAATATGTCACTGATTTTTTTTCCCCGCAACAAAAATCGTATTTTTTCAAGTCACCTTTCAGTTATTCTCCTACACATTGTAAGTATCAATATTTTAGATTTTAGATTATATATATATATATATATATATATATATATATAATTGTTTACAAATTGAATCGTAAACAGTTTTATTTGTATCTTGATATCGGCATATGTATTTTGTTGTTTTGATAATTTCTTTAGAATTTGTAAATTTTGAATTTTGTGAATAAGTTAACATAGATAATATACAATGATGCATATTAATGGTATTACTGATGGACACAATATTTTGATGATATTTTATAGATATGTATAGTGGACATTGTTCATTAGACAAGATTTTATGGACTAACTAGCATGAATAATATTTCCATGAAATTTCTCGATAACTTGACATAGATAACATATAGTGTATAGTCTTGCGTGGACAATGTTTTGTGGAAAATGTTGTGGGAAACAATAGCAGTGTTGATGGGTGTTAATCTCGAATCTAGCAGATTATTCATTTTTCTTATATAAAAACTTTTTGATTTCACTTAGGAAATTTGACATCTTAGGGTGTTTCTTTTGTTGACATATGCTTCTATTACATTTGTAGTCTCTAAAGAGCGAGAACCAACAATGTATCATTTACATAGAAAATTCAAATGGTGGACGAGTTCACTAGCCAAATTCTTGTGGATAGATTCTCATGGACATGTTTTGATGGAGATGCTCTTTTGCGGACAGATTCGTGTGGATGGCTTTTGACTAAACAAAGTAAACAAAACTTTAAACGATGAAGCGTCTAATTTCACACCAATGTAGTGTAGGTCGGATTTGAAAATTTAGGAGGATTGATATGAACCGGTCTTTTGTGGATATGGTCTTGGTAAGAAGATAGTTGTTGGATGTGTTTTTGGTGGAAACTATGTAGGTGGATATGTTTTTTTGGATATACTATTGGTGGACGTGCTCTTATGGACAAGCTATCGGTAGACAAGTTATTTGTGAAAATGTTTATATTGGATCTAAGGTATGGTGCACATACTTGTGGGCAATATATAATGTGCAACCAAAAAAATTCTTACACTTTAATTAAACTGTTAGGATGTAAATGTATAAGTATATGTTGCCTAACCTACATATGACGTATTTGTTTTAGGTTTTTTCTAAAATGTGGAAATTACATTCACACCGGACTAGTGTCAAATGGAGTTATAAGATGGGGTAATCTAATCCAATTCAAGCCATGAATTATAAGGGATATAAATTTTAGTTATAAATAGATTAATGAATAATAGATAAATGGATTTAATGAGTAAAGTATGATCAAAATAATCTTTAAAAAAAAAATTAAAGTTGTAAATAAAGTGGCATAATGGATTTAATTTTAAAGTTGTGTTTTTTTATTTCATAGTATAATGAGTTATCGATGATTAAACCAACAATACTTGATAAGAAATATAAACTTAAATTAAATATACAAATCAAAAAGAACCAAGTCAAATATGTATATTAAATATATAATTTTGTCATCTATCCAAACTGAATTGCAAAGAGACTCAGACACTTTGATAGTCTTAATATGTAAGGTTGTAGCAAACACATCACCTAAGACTCGCTATAACATAAGAATCAATGGTCCTAGATGTGAGAGAGTACTTGCTCCCCCAATAGAAGCTTCTTAATAAGGAGTCTTTGTGAATGGGATTTTTGCCCATATTCACTACTGCCCATGAAACACTCTATCCAGGGGCAGATCTAGAAACAATTGTTGTCCGAGGCAGAACTACAAAACCATATTTAATAGCTGTATAAATTTGAACGATCAACTAAGGCATTACAAAACATACAAAACATACACTAATTTGAAAAGTTCATGGTGGGCAACTCCCCTCTTATTCATGGTGTAGCTCGGCCACTGACTCTATCTCCTTTAGGCTACAGTTTAATAGGCAGGCTATTATACACTCGTCTAGGAATCGAAATATACCAATTTACACTAGGTAGACGAGTTATTTCCTCACAAAAATTATTTTCTAGCAATAGATTCCCAACAAACTATGATTTAATACCAAATTTTTCTAATTTGAAAATTATAAACTTATTTTTTCATGGACTAACAATTTCAAATATTTTTTTCAATCCGACAATTCAAAACTTAATCACCCATAGATAATGGTTCTGACTGGTTTATTCTTAACTAAATAACTTACTCACTAAACCAAACCAAAATTGTTATTTTTAAATAAATTTTATTTTATCAAAAAACAAATTTTTGTTAAAGAATATCTTTCCTTTCAATTTTATTTATTTAATTTTTTTTATTCTAGTCGGATTTGATTAAGAGAGGTGTTGATTTTGCGATTTGATTGCGCTCGATTTCGAGAATGTGATTACTAGATTGTATGGCTGGTAATTCTACAACGATATTGAATGGATAAAATCAATTGAGTTTTTGATTCTCACAATCATCATCTCTCCTAAAACACAGCGTCTTTTATGAGCTTAATTTGGGTTTGCAAACGTGTTTTGTGTTTCTTTTGTGACAGTGGAACAAGAAGCATATGAAGAGGCTGAAGAGGAAGAGGCGAAAGATGAGACATAGATCTAAAAACAAGATTTGAAGACAATACTGTTCTTGCTTTTGTCTAACCCATCCTTTCTGTTGAAACACTGTTCTTATCTATTTTCTTTACATGATCAGACTTTTTTGTTTAAGTTTCTTGTCAAATAAAGTTATAGACTTCCCCTAGTTATCAACGTCTTGCTCTTCTTCTAGGACTTAATTGGATCTTTGATATGTTGAGGAACACATCAACATTGTGTTTCTTGCTTCTTAGTAATCTCTGCTCTGGTACAAGAAAATAATACATGAATCATCATCCTAATAAAACTACATAATCTCCTTGTCAAAATGATACAAACAGTAAAAAGATGTATATTTTACCAAAAAAAAAAAGTAAAAAGATGTATAAATGGCCTCATGAATTCATCTTCTGCTACCCATTAGTCCCACAACCTCACGCAACCGCAGCTCCAACTCCTCTTCATGAGCTATCCCTTCAATTATTATCGTATACGTTGTCTCATTCCGCATCCTCTTCCTCTCAACCATCATCCACAGTAGGTTTACAGTACTTACTCTCCTCGATTATCAATAAAACTTCCATAGCTCCTTCAAACATTGGTTCACTACACATTTTAGAATTTTAACTTGTTATTTTAATATACTTGGTCTGAGTATTTTCACCCAAACCAAAACCAAAGAATCAAACTAAAACTTGTTTTTTTGGTCAAAGGTAAGAATCAAACTAAAACTAAACCAAAAATACAATAAAATGCGAACAAAATATCATAACTGTCAAACAGTTTATATTTTTCTGAAATTTTGAACCAAGACAAACTGAGAATGAATGAATGAATGAATATCAAAATACCTGAAATACTATTTATATGTCAAAAGTAGTTATAATTACTTACAATTTACAAATAGAATGTTTATATATTTAAATAGCTAAAATAATCTAAATTTTAAATTAGGTAAAAATGAATCACCCAAATATTTAATTTTATTATCCATCATATTTAAAATTATCTGAATTGCCTAATAATTACTCTGAATAACCCAAACTACATGATGTTTAATTCAAATGATGTGATGTTTTAATCAAACAACCAAAAATTCCAGATATATTATCAGAATTAATAACCTAAAACTGAACCAAACTTAACCTGAATGTTTTAGATATTAGCTGATTCTAAATTTAGTGCTCGGAAAAATTAAACAAAAAAAACCTGAAAACTATATTCAAACTGAATAACCAAGAACCAAAAAAGAAATAAACTAAAACAAAAACCGTACATACATACAATAAAAGGCTTTTTAATATTGAACCCAAATAAGATCCAATGTTTGAGCCTAAGTGCTATTACAACCTTTATTCGGTCATTATAAGATTATATATTCATAATTCCAATAATTTTATGTTTTCATATTTTAAAATTTTATGGAGTTTGATTAAATAAGAAATATATGCTGCACTGCGATAATATAAATAAACTAGGTGGTTTTCTGCGCCATGCGCAGTAATTATATTTAATTAAATATTTTAAGTTTAATTTATATTCTTCGTAATACTTTTAGTTTTTATTGTTATCAATATGGAAAATTTAAAATAATTATTTTTATATTTTTATTTATTTTAAAAAAATTTAATTTCTATTTCAGATTTAGTTAAACTTATTATAAAAGTAAATTTATTTATTAATTATTTTATTTAAACTAAATTATTGTAATAATAACTAATTTACTAATTAATTTAGTGAATTGAATAATATTCATTGAACGAACATATTTTCTGTCGATTATACAAAAAAAATTAAAAACATCATTAGTTGTTTTTACATAGAATTAAACCACAGCTTAAAAAATTATTTTTTTATGATAGAAGTATATTATCGACAATTTTAAAAAAAATTATAGTGTTTATGTAAACTTTTTTTTATATTTATGAACATGTTATTAATTAAAAAATTTACTAATTATAATACACAAAAGTTATTTTTATATTTTAAGAATCTTATCAAAAATGTAAGTTTCATAAATGACATTATTATCAAAAAAATATAAACTTCATAAATGACATTGTACATGTCATAATAAAGTGAAAGTCATCTCATATTTTATACTAATCAATGTCATCATTTTTCTTTTAAAATGAATGTGGTGATATCACTTGTCAAAATCACTTCTCAAATAATATTTAAAGATATAAATTTAGTTTTCTAAAATATCAAAAAAAAACTTCACAAATTTTTTTATCAATTTCTCTTCATATTCAACAAAATTTTATAAAATAAAATCTGAACGTAACCCAAAAATTAATTTGATAACTAAAAATAACTAGAACAAAAAAAACACTATCTTTTTGAAAAATATACTATCTGAATACTCAAAGTGGTTCTCATTGGTAATTACTTAAGTATCCAAATGCATGATTCAAATTGTGTCAATAGCAGAAACGATCCAAAACACTTAATAAGATTTTTTTTTCTGCCATAAACAATTAAATACCTAATCATGATTTTCGAAATAAGTAATACAAATTTTTCTATTAACCATAAATTTTGAGATAGCCACCTATAAAGGATGGTGCAGGGCGTAGGTGTAAAGTGAAAAGAGTATAAGATGGGATGTAAATGAATAGTACGTGACATCTATTGCTACTACCACTAAAACTATTGCCGTTTCATGGCCCAACGTTCGTAATCAGTAAGCCAACTGTCAATTATCTACTGAATGCAAGCTAGAGTGTCCAAAACCAGTTCTGCGCTATAGGACAAAACATTTCTTAAATTATATTGCTTTTCTTGTCTTTTTGAGTTTGTATTCGATCTCATGTTTAGACGTAATACGACAAGAATAAAATAATTTTGTTTGTTCTCATACAAAATGTCAAAAAATATCACATCATCTCAAACTCTAATGATATTGTGGATTAGTTTTCTATAGGGGGAGAACAAACAAAATAAATAATGATCTCACTTTTCTTTATCTCACTTTAAACAAAGTTTAGACAAAATTAATCGCTTTTCGAATATCATGAAAATCTATTTCCTTTTTTGGTTTTGTATTGCTCATAAATTCAGTGCCAGACTATTATTTTCAATTTTTTCTGAATGCTCTAATCTCTCTTAAAATTTTGTATCTTTGTTGTTTATGTAAAAAGAATTGGTATCTTATATATAAATAAAATTATCGTTTAAAATCATAATGCCCTAAACATTTGATTACTTTGCACATGTTCTGGACCAGACCTCATAAACTGTTTAACTATGTAATCATTTTAGATTAGTAGGTGACAAAAAACCCCAACTTGGAAGAAAAAAACATAAACTTGTATTTTTCGAAAATCGTAAGTTTATTTTAAAGTTTCAAAAAAGATAAATAGTCAAGAGATATGTTACATATAGATATAAAAAATATATAATTTTCCAAACAATACCCTCGTAACTTCTTTTTTGTAACTTAACAATACCCTTAAAACTACTACAAAGGCTGCATCAAAAGAGTGTATCTTCTTCTTAAAGGCTTTGAAGCCTAGAGAGAAAGCAAACAAATAACAAAACTAATTAGTGTTTTGGGACGAACCAAAAGAGAATGGATTTGTCGGATTTAGAATACAGCGATGCGGGAGAATCAGGTTGGACAATGTACTTAGACCATTCTTCTTCTTCTGTTTCATTGCATCATTTTGATGATTACAATGAAGAAACAAATCAAGAACATGATCAAGATTCTTCAATGGTGTCGGATGCATCATCCGGGCCTCCTTATTACCCTGAAGAGGCAGTCCCTGAGGATCCCCTCCAACAAAAAACACAATATTGGTGCAAGAGCAAAATCAAACACAAGAAGAAAGTTCATGAAGAACAAGGATATATTGAACGATTCAATTCTTGCCTTGATGACACAGCTTCTTCATCGGTATTGTTTTACAAACTTGTCATGTCAATATTCTTTGAATATTTTCTTAATTCTTAGGCCACATTGTTCTTTGCTAAATGTTTTATTTTCTAAAAACGAGTTCTTACATAGTCTTAACTTTTATAAACTTATGTATAGCCGACTGGAAAAGAAGTACCAGCGCATAAGCAACATCGACATCAATACCAACGGTTAGATGATTTCTCCCAAAGTTACTCCACAAGAAGAATAATCAAGGTTATTAGTTTTACGACTTTGTCGCTTCTAAAATTGTTTGTATGCCAAATAGTTTCAAAACAAAATATTTGTTTGCTAAAAGGAAAGTTATGTTTAATTACATAATGGCTTAAGTTTTTAGCATGATCATTGGCTTGAAATTTGAATGAGAATTTTTTTTTTAATTATATGTTTCTGTAGCAGGCAAAATATGAATCGGGTTTCCTACAACAAGCTTTCCCGGTTGAGAAATTTGCATCGGATCATCCAGGTTATGGTATGTTTATTGCTTAATGACTTTTAATTAGTATAAATATATTAGACATAAATAGACATCGTAAAACATTATGATGCATAAAAATCGCATACATTAGTCAACCTTAATTACTTCTTGTATATATATGCATATACTGTATGTGATGACATCCTTCGTAAAGCTTTATTGTGAAATATAAGCCTCTTCATTATAAAATAATATTCAGTAATTCACATTCATATATTAAAACAATGCATATTAAAAAGTTATGATGTATCATGCATGCATGAGGAAATTTTTTTATGCATGTATAGCTGATTATTAGCTTGACAATGTGTATTTGCAGACGGCAGTAACCAGATAAAGAGAAGAGGGTAAAAAATGGTATTGGCTATTTATTATTCTGCCTCATCTCTTGAACAGAGAACACCTTCTCTTCCTCGAGTATGTTGGCTATATAGTACATTGTATTTAAGAAAACCATGTGGCCTTCTCCTTCCTATTTTTCCTGATAATGCATACTATGTTGTTTTTGTTTTTACTTTTCTTGATATTGCAACTATCAAGTTACTTTCAATAACATATAAAAAATTGAAGTAATGTTTGGTGCAAAAAAATCGTTGGATGTAAAAATATTGGCTGACAAAAAACAAAGAAGAGAAAAGTTGGATTAATCTTTTGGGTTATTTCATAGCAAGATAAATAAGTTTGTATTAGCATATTAATAGTATGCATTGTATAGTTCCAGAACTTTGGATAAGTTTTCCTTAGCTTACCATCGGCTAATAGTGTGGTATAGTTTCCTTTTACTTAAACCACTTATGTATAAACACAGAATCATTATACACATTTCAGACAAATGAGAAATATTCTGTTACAAACTGATCTTCTTCGATAGTTTGCCATCTAAAAAATTGTATCACTAAGGGTGGTTTTATGTCAATAATTTGCCATGGCAGTCTATGGTAGAAGTATATATTGTTGACAAGAGCAATTAAGCAGAGAAACAGTACATTGATTGAACATGTAAACATTGCTACCATTTCTACTTATTTACTACTTTAAGTTTCGTACTCTCATTACTTGTACATTCCTACACAGCTGGTTATGGACCCTTCTCATTATTGTACACCTTTCTGTGTACTAGTGGTCATATTTAATTGTTTTTATATAAAGCATGCTATTTATGCAAATTGATCAGACTTATATTATTATTTTTTTTTAAGAAATTAGACTTATATTATTCTTTACTTGTTGTTACATCATAAAGAAGTTGGAAGCTTTTTTCCAAAAAGAAATCTGTTTCTTGCTTGTTCCAACTTGTTATATAATTTAAATACAAACGGTAGAAATTTTAACATATAAAACTTTAGAACATACAGACAGCAAATCCGAATTAATAGAAAGAGATTTCAAGCTAGAGCCGATGTGTTAAAACTTGGCCACCTTAATTTGTGAGTTTGGTGACCACAATATCTTTCTTAAATCAGTTTTGACATGGAAAATATATGAGCATCACATAAGAAGAGCATCACATGATGCCAAAATATGGAAAATTATTTTGTTTACCAATACTACTTTCAAATAATACATAGTTGGTCTTGGCGTTTCAGAAAAGTGTTTTAAAAAAAGCACATTGTTGTTTTGCCAAAGAAAAATATGATTTCACCTATTTGTATGGAATCCAAACATTGTAAATGATTCCTCCCAATATGAATTGAATCCAAGTAGCGGAATTTCCAATCGAAACCCCTTTAGACCGACGCGTCTTGATAGACATAGACATAGTTGTAGTTGTTTTTGAAGGCGGTTCATCTTATATCTTATTCAGCTGCAGATTTTGGTTATGTAAATGTAGAAAAATGATTTACTCCAAAATCAGACAAATTTATTTTCAAAATCGTAGATTTTGATCATGAAACAAACATAAACGAGTTGGTGAAAAGAACAGTTTTAACCTTTTAATATGAAAACAATTATGTGTGTTGTTATTGGAAAGCATGGTACACTAGATATATATGTTATATATTGCGTTATTAGACGATATATAACTTTAATTTTTTGTTCATATATTATTCTTCTTATCGGTATGTTACTCAAGCGTGAACATTTCTTAAAAGTTCTTATTCCTCCATTCAACAGAGACTACAATCTACAACATTCCATGTGTTATCAATGTCGACCAAAATATTATAAATTTGTTATAGATATTTATTTCCTTGGATTCGTATAATGCATATATACATTTCAAAGATATTTATTTCCTTGGTTGCGTATACATACACATGCACGCATTTACGTGGATGCATGTCAGACTATAAATGTATTTTTTTTTTCCGTCTGTTTTTTATTTATTTTAAAAAGGCCAAAGCCCAATACACCTTACAAACCCATTCATACCGGGCCAAAACACAACCACGTTAAGCAATTGGGCCTAAAGTCAAACGGCCCAACTTGAATAACCCTAATCTCACGCAGCCTTGATGACGCCGCCTCATTGAAAGGATCAAGAGGAGAAAGGACGCGTGTTGCTATCCTCGGACGTCGCGTGACCACCGCATCTTGACATCTCCGGCGACCAGATCAATCGGTCACCGAAACACACCGGAGCACCATTACTCCGTCTAACTCTACCGCAATCATCGTTAAGAAACCATAGGGCTCTGATATCAGAGAGCATCAATCGCAAAGCGAGAGCTCTATTTCAAACCTTCACTACACACCCCAGATGAAACGCAACACATCATAACAACCAAAACACCGTAGAGCATTCACCGTCCTCGACGGGATCTCACCCAGAACACCCAAAACGAAACCGAAAAATCATAACCAAAACCGAAAAAATAAAACTTAAGATACCTCTAAGGAAAAACCATAAGTCGGCAGCGTAGATCTGTAGAAGCCTCTACCCTCCGAAGCCACAGGCCGGCAAAGACAGAACTGAGAAAGCTTCCGCTTTCCGGGAACTAGTACCAGCGTCGGCGGAGCTAAAGGAAGCCTCCACCGCCTGGAGAAAGGCCGGCGTCGACGAAACGAGTTTAGTTTCCATCGCCCGGAGTCAGCAGCACACGGTCGCGTCTTCCCTCCAAACACCAAACCAACAAAGACTTGTGGACGCGGCGTCAGAGCTTGGACAAGGCGATCGTTGCAGGGAGTCAAGCCAGAGACCAAGAGAAACACCGTAGAGAAGAGGGGAAGGGCTCCGGCGACGGCACGGTCGCACACGCGCCGTCCGACCACCGGGCCAAAACGAAGATCGACTTTCTCTCTCTTGAACGCACTGACTATAAATGTATTTATGTATATGTTTCTATATGTCTGTAGATGATGAATTTATAAAATGGTAATAATAAAAATGGACCAAATGGTCCCTTTAGGAAGTGATATTTCATGTTCACATGGCAAATTGGTTAGTGGCTACTGGCCCTTTTGCCAGTCTATGGTCCGTAATCTGCTATTGTAGGTACACCCCATCGCTTCTGTCATTTTATTTCATGTATGACATATAAAATTAAATGTGTAGATAAGACTAATTATAGTAGTTTCACGTACAGATTCAGTTGGGATCTTTGGGGTTTCTGGATTCTTAGGTTTAGGAGATAACTCAACTGAATAAAAACATAAATCTAGTTTTGTTTGGTGATGATTCAGTTTTAAATATAAGACAAGAAATTGAAGCTACTTGTTATGCAAAGCTTAACAAACTTCAGGTTACCATAAAAATGGAGAACTTATCAAAATTACCAAAAATATTCAAAATAGCGTATAATTTTTTACTTACTACTTATTTTGAATATTTTAACTACCTATTTTGATGTAGAGTTCAAGAAAAGGCCAGACTAGTAGACTGAATGTAAGTTTGAAAAATATACTTATAAAGTCTACCTTTTTTAAATAATTGTAAAGTCTACCAAATAAAAACCAAAATATACTAGATGAAATCTACATTTACCAAAAAAGTTTTGAAAAAGTGTTTTCAGATTTTTATAAATCACAATAAGTTATTTTTGCTATTCTTATATTTTGTATGTTATTAGAGCAAATTCTTCTTTAAATAATATTAATTAATTATTGAAGTAACTCTATTAAAATGTAAAAGGAAAACAATCTTTTATACATCTATTTTCTTTATATAAAACATAATTACAGAAGTGAATAGATAATATAGATACAGCTTCTTGCAAATAGAAAATTAGAGAATGCTACAACAAATAAAATAGAATTTGAAGAATCTTTCCTCTCAACAATCCTACTTGATAACATAATATTGTTTATGTTTTTCTTAATGCGAATTTTATATCTGGATATCATGCTTCCGGTGAACCTATAAATTCTTCTTTCCAGTTTTTGTTGTATAACATTGCCAATATTCCAATTCAAGTCTACATATATTCTTTAAAAAAATAGTATTTATATTATTGGTTATTGCATGTCCAATGAAAAACTAATAAAAAAATCAAATTGTAATCTTAGAAAAAGTGAAGTACTTTTGTGGTTGCACCATTTACGATTTTGATTTTGAACTCTTGATCGAATAAGAACCCAATTTTTCCAATTGAAACAAAAAATGAAATTTCCCATCATTTTCTAGTTCTCTGACTAATACTATGGCTGGTAATAACTTTCTCTTTAATTAGGCTTTGACTTTAAAATTGCAGCCGTAAAGTTTAGCTTTAAAAGATGTACAAGTTACTATAAATACTAATAAGAGTTTGATTGACATCAAATCTTTAAATGCTGTGACTATTATACCTGATATATATATTTATATTTATGAATCACTTCTAGAATGTGTTACCCTATTTCTTTCAATCTATTTTTTTACTTAAGAAAATTCATAAAATATATTGGGTAATTTAAAACAAGAAACCAGTAAAAAATATCAATAATATATTATTTATTGTCAAAAATAATAATTAAAATTGTAACCAACAATTTTATTTATTATATATAAGATTAGAATTTAATAAGTAAAAAATATTTTAAAAAATCTAACCGAACGTAGTCTATATATTGTTTGCGATCCCATCTCAAACATTTTCTATGTATTGTTTTCAACTGAGATAGTGTTTCATCGTATTAAGAAGTTCTTCCTCATTTTATGTTTGTTGTTTCATTTTTCTGGGGTTAAAAGTTACGATCTACAAGATTTAACCTGTGAATGAAATTATGCAGAACCATGGTTGCCACCACAATTTGACGCATTGTAGATATGTTATACCCAGCTTTGTCTTTCACAATATGTCACTTTTTCCATACTCCGAAAATTCTTTCAATCACTAATTGAAATGATGAATGGCGACGATACAACACTTCTCTATAAATTCTATACTTCTCTATAAATTCTTTCAATCACTAATTGAAATGATGAATGGCGACGATACAACACTTCTCTATAAATTATTTCTTCTACTTTATTTTGGAACCGATTTAGGTGACACCGCTCTCCTCTATATGAATGAAGAAATCCACAACGTAATGCATATCTGAATCACCTAATTATTATTGGGTGGATGAATAAAATTATTATTATTTTCTATAGCAAGCGAAAGAACTTCTGAATCATGTTAAGATCCTTGAATTCAAACGTAAACATATGTAAATAACATGTCTAAGTTGCATATCGCATTGATGTTCATAGATGTATGTTCGTGCTTATTCCAATAATTTTGTTGATCTCTGCGAGACACCATAACAAAAACATGAGTTCTATCAATTGCACCAATAAATCGTTTGAAATATAGCCAGTAATACTTATTTGATTGCAATTTAGGATAAACTTGCATAAAAATGTCAGATTTGGAGTAAATATATCAGTGGCAACTGATATAAGTGCAACGAGTACATCATGAAAACTTTTGGAAATTGCTTTTACAAAATTACCAAATGTATACATGGCAGTATGTTTTGTTATATTATATCCACACCTTTGTAAAAATATAGCTAGACTTTCTTTTACAGATATATTATATTGTATCATGCAAGCCGTACATGTCTTATAGATCACTACATATTTTAATAGATACCTCCGGCTACATCTTTGATATATTGTGGTATTGTATTGGATGACCATTGATCGTATCACGAAGAAACTTCCATCAATGGTTAGCATTTGAACATAAAAGCCTCATGTAGTATATGTTGGTTTTGTATGATTGATGAAAATGAATTTTTTTCTTGTATTTATACTAAAAGAGATCTTCTTAAAATAATATTTAATCTTTTCATTATTTTTGCTTTGAGTCATTCGTAAAAATAATTACACTTACCTATACAATTATTTTTAGTTTTTAAGAGATTAATATATAATAATAATAGTATCATTTTTTTTTATGTTAACGACCTAACTAACTAATGAAAAGTGATTCAATTATTATACTTGTTTTTTTATTTGGTTAAAATGAACAAAAGACCAAAAATAAGGTAGCTACGTTTTATAAAAAAAAATTGAAGAGAGATAGAAGTTTTAAAAAATTTTAAAATGGTATTAGAAAAAGGTGAACAAAAAATATATTTTTTTAAAAGTGGTTTTTAAGACTTTACAGATTTCTAAAGCCAAAAAAATGATTGGCAAAATTTTGGCTTTCAATGTTTTAAATAACCACAAGACTCTAAAACCTACACACCAATCAGGCCATATGACACAATGGGATGGATGTACGAAAATATTTAGACGGGGGAACGTGCTTGTTTCTCACTATATCTGATCTTTGAATAAAGGGTATTGCATAGAGAATTAAATTGTTGAAGGAAAATAATAAAAATATGGGGCACATTCCACTGAACCGCTTCAAGTGGCTTCCATGGCAATTGTTATTACCACTTGATTATGGATTCAACGCAACTAGATTGTTTGTCTTGTTGTCGATCATCGCTACACATTTCATGTGGACATGGTTCTAAAATTTGGTCTAGCCAGCGCCTAGACCCTTGAGACAACAAATCGGTCATAATCAAAATAATTTTCATAAAACCTAATTTATGCGATTTATATTGGTTAAAATTATATTGAATTGGTTTAAATTGTTTAAATCGGTTTAAAACTATTGAAACCGATTTAAAATTAATTTAATTAAACAATAATTTTAATATAAATTCACAATTTTGTCTAATTTCTTTTGTATTGTATATCTAATTTTGATAATTTATCAAAATAATTTTATAACTAAAACCAAAAACTAAAATATTTTATATAATATAATGTATATATAAAATAAATTAATAATTTATTATTGCTTAGTCCTCACTTAAATTTTAAATAATCAGCTTATGTCGTTAGTTTAAATTGTACAGTTTCCGTTTATCGATTTCTTGAATATCGTATGTTGGAGATTGTAATAAAAAATTAGAAAGAAGAATTATTATCATTGAATCTGCTATATGTAAATTTCAAAATCTCATCAAACAGAAATAATTGCAAATGAAATAGAAGAATCATCGTAAAAACTATTCACGCCTTAATCATAAGTAGAGATTTGGTAACTGAGAGAAGAAAGGAATCGTCTTTATTGGAGTTCTGTTTACATCCGGTTACACAAACCGAAACGTAGATAAGAATATCCTTCATGTAGTTGTCATATTCTCTATATCCTAGCTTTTTTGTAACGAGTCTTGTGTTAGTGTATTTTGATTCTAGTAGGTTTGGTTTCAGTTCTTTGAATTTTTTTTTTTTTTTTTTTTTTGTAACTTAGTTCTTTGGATATTTAAATTTTCGATTCATTCGAGTATTTTATTAGTTTAGGTACATGCAGTACTACTTAATTAACAAAATAGATCTTCATTTTGCTAGGATCCTCCTTTTGACAAAAACAGATTATGCATTAATAAAATTTGGTTCAATTATTTACCTTTCTTTTCACTATTCACTATTATATACTAGAGTGTTTCCCGGGCTACGCCCGGATTTATTATTTATAAATTGTTTGTTATCCTAGTTTCAAAACAACATTATAATAAAATTTATAGTTTCATACATTTGGAAAATATGTTTTATCATATAAATGAAAGATATATACACAATATTAATTTTGGTGACAAATATTTCAAATGAGCACAACAGAATATAAGAATGTATAATAAATCAGATTTTGTTTTTGCTAAAAACAAAACTTTTAACAACTTAACTTTTTTTTTCTTATTTGTAATTTCAGATTTTTAAGACCATCTTTATTTCGGTGTGCATATCAACTCTTTCCTACATAGACACATTTGTGCATTTTCTATATATCTTAGTATTGTAATTAACCACGACCCCATAAATTTTAAAACAAATGAAAAGTGAATTAAGTTAAAATAATACCATAGCAAAACATTTTGACCAAAAAAAGGTTATACGTTAAAACATATTTAAGCTTCATCAGAATCAATGGAGCTAACATGTCCAATTGCTGCTTCTCCAGAATCAGGATCGAAAGTTACTTGATCATTGAATCATCGACTTTAAGAGGGACATTCTGCACCTTGAAGCTAGCTGGCATCAAACCTTAAACCTGGAGTATGACAATCCATGGTTTTCTCCCAATTCTGGTCAACAGCAAGCACTACATCAGCTCGTAACAAACCAAATAACTTCAAGATGACAATGTTTTATCAAAAAACCACCTGAAACTATGATGCTACAATAAGTATGTGTCATATTTAAGTGAGTAACAGATCTTGTTTTGTCAAACAGATGAAATTCGGAATATCTCGTAAACCATTAGTCAGGTTTAAAGCACATGACGTTGTTTATAATTTATATCTATGCCAAATTGCTAGAAATTATTCAGTTTATTTTACAGAACCAAACCAAAACAAAATCTGTCATTCATTTTAAACTTCTATACACAGTTCCATCTGCTCCGGACCAATTCAACACATATCTAAAAAAGACAACAATTATTATAATTAATAATAGGTACACATTGGTTTTTTATTAAAACAGTAAATTTATAAAATAAACAAACAATACATATACACATAGAGAAACTATCTTCAACCAAATATACCACCAGCTCGTTTTCTTATTCCTCTCTACTGTCAATGTATGACTCTCATCTTGGTAGAAACAGAATGCTGCCTATTAAGGATTAAGGCCATATGTATATCGTGCGTGTAATCTGCAAAACATAAGCTATAAGTTGAATCTATTCCCAACAAAGAAAATCTCAAATGGTGAAAAAAAACTGCAACCGAGAATATATACGTAGGAATTAAGAAAAAAATGATCAATATATTGACAACGGAAACACAAATAAATCCAAATCAGTTAGAAATATACTATATAGTTATATATGATTAAAAGTTCCGAATATAGTGATGGTTTTATTGCTTTACCAACGTCTCATGGAACTTTATCAGTATTCTTTATAGAAAAGAAGACCAATGTTGTTGAGTTAAGCACTCCATGTTTTTTTACAATCCATAATCTAAAAATTGAGCTCAGTATCAAAATTTTCAGAAACCAAACAAATAAGTAATCTTCAGTTAATGTCATCATCTTCAGCTAAATCAGATCATATGAATTTATTGTAGTATAGATGGAACTAAACTCATAAGAAACACCAGATCAGATCTTGTTACGAACCAATGACATGATTGTTAGATGTGGATATTAGCTAATCAGAAGTGACAATGCTTAATGCCTAAGGGGGCCATCTAAAAGGGAAAACTTTGAAATTCTGAAAAGGTTTCGTTGTAGCATCTTTGTTTGTTTGTTTTAGCTATTTATTTTATGTGTCTGAAAGCAATATGAAATCAGTTCATATTCAAGTTGTACCTGGTGATACAAACGTGGATGGTGGTTATATTCATGTATCTCTTCCGCTACTATCAAAAAGATAAATAGCATCAATAAATACTATGCAGTCCAAATAAAAATGACTTGACGAATGAGAGTAAGACATTGAACATATTAAGTGTACGTAATAGATTGTAAACACACTGACAATACATCTTCGAGCCCAAAACAGGATGTGATCAGCAGTAAAGTCAACCAAATAATGACAAAAATGATAACAAAGCGACCAAAAAAGATCTAATAATTTATTGTCACACTTACGCTGGCTTAGTTTCACCACATGTCTATGATCATGATGATAGTCATTTGTACTAACCACTGCGCTTGGTAATCCTTAGAGATGGACCGACTTTAATCTCCTTAGTCATAAGCTGAAAAGCAGATAGCGATAAAAAGGGGGATTTACAATCACTAAAATACTATTCATATTTTTCCTATTCTTTCACCACTCTACATTTTACTTACTCAATCAACTATGTAGAGAAAAGGTGGTTTCGTCGGTACGAAAATATAAAGAGAAAATCTGAAGTTTCTAGCAGACGTACTGATCCCCAAGATATCAAAGTCAGATATGCATACAGACCTTCGATAAACATGTCCATAGATATGTGACCACCTATTGACTGAAGGAGGGAAGCACAAATAGCTTCAGATAAGGGGAAGGTTTTCGATTTTGGTTTGCCGTAGATGTAGTTTCGTAAGGGGAAGGTTTTCGATTTTGGCTTGATTTAAGATTTAGATGCAACGACTTATATAAGAGTAAGATAAAGGGAGATAGAAAGGAACCATCAAGAAGAGATTAAAGAGGAACATTGATTGATGAAGAGGGATTCGTGGTAACGGTGATTGCAGGGAACGAAGAGTCGATCCATCGATTGAAAGGAGAGTAGTTTTGGGAGATAGGCTGGATATGGGCTTTGGAGACCTAAAGTAAAATCCAATTACTCTATTTAATAGACCAAGCTATGTGACGTGGCCAATTAAAGTTTCATTATTGGTTGATTTAATTAAGTGACGTGGCATAGCTAGAATTTGAATATATAGAACTTTTAGTATAGTATATATATATAGATTTACTTCAAAAAATTAATTATTGAAAATCAAAACATTAAATTAGAATTTTACATATTCACGTCAAAAAGGATAAAAATTAATTTGAACCATCAAAATACAAAAGTCTCAGTTAAATACTTCAAAACTCCAATCTTTAATTGTAAATGTTAACTGAAAGTACACATTCCTTTGAATAAGCATTTTGTATCTAAATCTAATTATTATATTAAAATAGTAATATAAAAGCTTTTATAAATCCACAACTTTTAGGTGATAATGTTAGTTAATCTAAAAAAATCTTTTGCCTATTCTTGTTTTTTGCTTAGGTTTGATTTCGTTAAAAATGTACAATAAAAATGCTTTTGAGTTTTAATTAAATTATTTATATTTTAAACATGTTTATTATAATAATGTTTTTATCAAAACTAATATCAAGATTTAGTTATAATACTGTATTAACCATCATTTTGCCAATATATAAAACATATATAGTATAAATTTTGTATATTTGATGAATTTCTTTTAGCTCTCTCTAAATTTTTAACATAGAAAATCTTATTTTTGAAAAACTATTCATATAAAATAGTAACTACATGTTTTTCTGTAAAAGTAATATAATTAACTAGAAAATAACTCAAACCGATTGAACCAAATTGCGTATAATCTTCTATATATTTTTTCTAAAACAGATTAGTATTCAACCAAATCCTTATAAACTGAATCGCATATGGTATTTAATATTCATTTTTATAAAGCTAATCTACTATAAAGTCGAAAAACCTAATTTTCCCAAGTCGGAAAACCTAACTAAAGTCAACCTCGAACTTGTAACGCTCTACCCACCGTAACATCAATTGGGCTTAAAACCTAGTAAAAAGGCTTAAGCCCATTATGTCCATTTGTAGACTATCGAACAATTATCCACTGTATATATATTTAAATAAAAGAAAAAGTTTAACCAAAGCTGAAGAGTTTTTAACTTTTAACTCTCTTCGACTTCTCGTGGCGTGTCAAATCAATCTACTGTTCTTTCCCCTCTCTCTCTCTCCTATCTGGTAAACTTTCTCCTTCTTCGCCATGAAACTTTGATGTTTTTATTTTATTTTCTAGGGTTTTTTTCTACAGTTTATCCTGAAAATTAGGGCTTCCCTATATCTTCTCAACCTCTTGTTTTTTTTGCTCCGTGATTCATGCTTAATTTAGCTTCCCTGTTTCTAGGATTTTACAAATTAGGGTTTCCGTACAAGTCACTGTTCAATTTTTAGGGGTTTTTGATTTTGATCTCAAAGCTCTGATCTTTTGACTTTGAATTGCTG
This sequence comes from Moricandia arvensis, assembly GCA_905132765.1. Classification (NCBI taxonomy): domain Eukaryota; kingdom Viridiplantae; phylum Streptophyta; class Magnoliopsida; order Brassicales; family Brassicaceae; genus Moricandia; species Moricandia arvensis. Next base: position 42,841 of record CAJHQP010003243.1, on the reverse strand, counting down.
ATTAGGGTTGCTGATTAGGGTTTTGGGTGGCATGGATTGTGACCGATACAAGCTATTCGTTGGTGGTATATCAAGAGAGACTAGTGAAGAGTCTCTGAAGCAGCATTTCAGTAGATATGGAGCTGTGCTGGGAGCTCTTGTTGCTAAGGAGAAAGCCACTGGTCAACCCAGAGGGTTTGGGTTTGTTCGCTTTGCTAATGCTTTTGATGTTGATAAAGCTCTCACTGATACTCATTACATCCTTGGTCGTGCCGTAAGTTCCACACTTTGTCTCTTTTGTTCGCAAGTATCATGTCTTGTGTTTTTAATGTCAGTGGAATCAGCTTTGGTAGTTTGTTTTTTTGGTTTGGTCGGAAAGTTGAACTCTTTAGTGATTACTATCTCATATCTTTGTATCAGGTTGATGTGAAAAAGGCGATACCAAAACATGAACATATGAGATATCAGCAACCGAACATGCAACAACCATACCTGAAGGAAGTTCAACATAACAACGGTGGTGGTGCCCATGACATGTTAATTAATGGTAATAACAACAACCATAGGACCAAGAAACTGTTTGTTGGGGGCTTATCATCTGAGACGACAGAAGAAGAGTTCAAGACTTACTTTGAGAAATTTGGCAAGACGACCGATGTGGTTGTGATGCATGACAGCGTGACAAACAGGCCGAGGGGTTTCGGGTTTGTCACATATGATTCAGAGAACTCTGTTGAGATCGTTATGCAGAGTCATTTCCATGAGTTGAGTAATAAGCGCGTGGAGGTGAAACGTGCTATACCTAAAGAAGGAATCCAGAGCAGTAACGGTGGTAACAATAACCTTCCTCCCACCTACAGCAGCTTTCAAGCAACACCGTATGTGCCTGAGAATAACGGATATGGGATGCTTGTTCAGTGTCCTCCTCCTGTCTTTGGTTATCATCAAGGTCTTCCAGGCTTTCACTATCCCTATGGTTACCCGGTCACAGCTCAAGGGCCTAACCTTCCATGGAATAACCAGATAATGCTACCCACCACTGGATTTTACTGCCATCCTCCTCCTCCTCCTCCCACCAGCGTTCCTTGTTATCTACCTTACATGAACGGGTTTGATCCTACGGGTATGAGCGTTACTGGGTTCAATGCTATGCCATGGCCTGTAGCTGGTGATGGAGTTGGTGTGATAATACCTCGGTTTGAAGATTTGAAGCTCCCTAGTCAAGCCCATGAGAGAATGAATGGAGGTAACATGGTGAAGCCATTGCCCAATGGTACATATAGATGACAGTTGCAGGATAAAAACGCAATTAGGATCTCACTAGGCTAGTGAAATTCTTTTAAACTCTTCTAATGGTTTTAGGTCTCATCTTTCTTTAACTCTATGGTACATGTGTTGGTGGCTTTGCTTTCTTTGTATATTATTTAGCTATTTTATTTAACCCCCAAAACATCTGTAAAATATCACATCATTTGTAATATTTCACATATTTCTTCAACCTCTTTTGCTTTATCGGTTTTTTATTTTGTTTTAATTTTCTGCACATTGGCGACGATGTTACAAATTCAGTACATAGAAAAAGAGCAGTTAAGCAAATTAATAGAAAATATACTCCACATGTTTCATAATGTATAATGTATTTATCTTTGTGCATGTATATATTAAAAATTATGTTATTAGAAAGTAGCATTTAAAATATAATTAAAAATCAAACTATTTAATTATTACATACTAAAATACGATTGGTTATCTTGTTTTTGATAAAGTTTACCTAAATATGTCAAAATATCTCATATTATGGAAAAAGAAAGTTCTCCTAAAACATCTTAAATATTGAAAATGAAAAGAAATAGTAAATTCTTATTTGAATGATTGTAATTGGAATATTTTTTATATAGTTCATAGTAATCCATGCATGTTTACGTTTGATATCCCTGGAATATTTTTTGACATCGAGCATTTTATCTTGAAATTTCTGTAAATCCTAAACATAGTATATTCAAGTTGTGAAAAAAAATTAGTAACCATTATCAAAGTAAGAAATAATAACTAATTAGAGATATCATCTGGCAACAAACTATTGTTCATAAGGTATATTGTACAATTATTTATGAAATTTGTGTAAACTAAACATGGTCATAATTGAATTTTGTTGTCTTTCAAACAAATCATCATCAAAGTAAAGCAGTAAAATAACTAATTAGAGATATCATCCGGTGTAACAAATTATTGTTCATAAAATATATTTTTAGAAGTCCAACAATCTGAAACAATCTATAAAGGCATGCATGTCTTCAACATTGTAAAACACACAAGCAAATCTCGAGTAGAACAGCAAATAACTCAAGACAAGACAATGAAACTTCAAATGTTATGCCTCGTTTTGGTAGTAATAGCCGTCAAGGGTAATGCAGCAAAACAAGGAAACAATACAACAATCCCAGCACTAATAGTTTTTGGAGATTCCATAATGGATACTGGTAATAACAATGGACTTCACACTATTCTAAAGTGTAACTTTCCTCCCTATGGCAAGGACTTCCCTGGAGGCTATGCCACTGGAAGATTTTCTGATGGAAGAGTTCCCTCTGATCTTATTGGTAACCATTCAAAGTTTTTTTTTACATTTGCTAATAGAAAATCTTATATACATGTTGTATCATTATATATTAGGCAAAATTTTCAAATATACATTTTTAAAAATTTTGTCACAAAAATAGATTTTAAGAAAAAAATAACCAAAATAGACTTTTTTAATTTTGAAAATTGTAAATTTTTTTTTAATTTTAAATTTCACCTCAAAAATTCACCCTCTAACTCTAGACTTCAAGTCTATATTAGTTAACCCAAAGGATATAAATGTATATTACAATCTTTAATAAAGTCTATTTTAGTCATTTTTTTCTTTAAAGACTATTTTGGGAACAAAATTTTTGTTTATGTCTATCTTAGGTGTTACTCTTATACATTTGCGTTTTAACCAACTTTCTTTCAGCGGAGAAGTTGGGATTGACTAGAACATTGCCAGCATATATGAGCCCAAATTTGAAGCCTGAAGATCTTCTTCAAGGTGTAACATTTGCATCTGGAGGAACTGGTTATGATCCATTAACGGCTAAGATGATGGTACGTTATAATATATTTTCATCATCAATGTTAGCTTGATATTATAAACTAATACATTTATTATTGTTTTGTTATTTTGTAGTCTGTAATATCAGTGTGGGATCAACTAACATATTTCAAACAATACATATCAACCATCAAGCAACATTTTGGAGAAGAAAAAGCCCAAAATATCTTGGACCATAGTTTTTTCCTTGTGGTTTCTAGTAGCAATGATCTTGCTCACACGTTTCTAGCTCAATCTTATAAATATGATCGTACTTCTTATGCTAATTTCTTGGCTGATTCAGCAGCTAAATTCGTAAGAGTAAGTATCTTAAACTGAATCAAATGATTATAAATATATTCAAAACTAATTAATTATTTTGTATGTAATATATATAGGAATTACATAAGCTTGGAGCTCGAAAAATAGGAGTATTTAGCGCAGTGCCTGTTGGATGTGTACCACTTCAAAGAACAATGTTTGGAGGCTTATTTACAAGAGGATGTAATAAGCCTTTAAACAACATGGCACAACAATTCAATGCTAGACTTTCTCCAGCACTGGATTCTTTAGATAAAGAATTGGATGGTGTTATCTTCTACATTGATGTTTATGATACTCTTTTAGACATTATCCAAAACCCTGAAAAATACGGTAAGTTCATCTTACAAGTATATCTATATAATTTTTTTGTGTGTATTTTATAACATTAACTAAATGATAAGTCTCGTTTTCTTTCAGGTTTTGAGGTGGCTGATAGAGGATGCTGTGGTAAAGGAACAGTTGCAATATCTTATTTGTGTAACTCAATGAACCCATTCACATGCTCTAATTCATCGGCCTATGTGTTTTGGGATAGCTACCATCCGACTGAAAGAGCTTATCAAGTTATTGTTGACAAGTTACTCGACAAATACTTGAGCAAGATCTATTGATGTTAATCATCTAAATTAAACCAATGTATATCATTGTCTTTCTCTATCTATGTATTCTTTTATTTTTCTATTTTTATTTTCTTGTCTATATGTATTCACTCTTCATATTTTCAATGTAATATGCTACTTTTACTCATCAGGTTTTTAAAAATTCAAGAATCCGTTATATTACATAAAAGCAGTTATTAAATAGGAAAGAAACGCTATTAAAGCACAAATTAAGAGCTTTTGGTGTTCTTTCTTAAGTAATTGAACATAATAGATCATGATGTTAGATATGAGGCATTTCATGAATCACAAATTCATTCACACAAGAGTGATCTAGATCTTTACTTTCTTCTATTTATGTCTGCCAATTTTATCAAAACCGCTTGTGTACATGTGAACGTTAAAGAGAAATTATGTGTTACCACATTTCATAGTTGAGTCTGTCCTTTTAGTAACAGCAAATATAGTTAAAATATCAAAATGACAACTATTTTTACCTTAGTGGATGACATTTACAAATCTGTGATGACCAATCCACAAGAACGGTTTGCAGATGGTCCAGTAGTTCCTTGGCTTGACAAGAACCAAAGTCTAGGTCCGCATCTTGGTGATGCCACCCCAATCAGATTTGTTTCCAGAAGTTCATAGTACTGTAATGCATAGGGGTGGGCGTTCGGTTCTTCGGTTCGGTTCGAGTCGGTTCTTTCGGTTCTCGGTTCTTTTGGTTCTTGAAGTTTGGTAACCATTAAGGAACCATGAAAATTTCGGGTCAAATCGGGTCGGTTCCTTCGGTTATCGGTTCTTTCGGTTCCTGAAAATTGGTAACCATAATAGAACCGAAAAAACGGTTACAATCGAGCTTGGTTCTAAATGGTTACATTGTAATGGAAAAAATATCAAATTTTGGGAAGTGTATAAAGTGATGATCAATAAAAAAAGGTAAGTGTATAAAGGATAAACTATATAGATATAAACGTATAAGGTAAGTGTATAAGGGGTTTTAATTCGGTTCTGTACGGGTATTATTCGGTTCTCGGTTCGGTATGGGTTCGGTTCCGGTTCTTCGGGTATAAAATTTTAATACCCAATTGGATAATTTATAAATTCGGTTCGGTTTCGGTTCGGATTTTTTCGGTTATGTTCGGTTCGGTACTTCGGTTCCGGTTTTTTTTGCCCACCCCTAGTAATGCAGGTAGAAATAACCGGAACCTCTGTTGTAGTCGCTTCATCTGCCTACTGTATTATCTGGTTTAATTCCTTGAATTGAAGGGTGGAAAACGACGGCGTGTTCGTTATTATTAGTTCATTTTAGTACAAAACGATGGCGTATTCAGTATAAGACGTTGTTTATTTCTTCCCGCATCGGTAAGATACAGAGAAGTCGTGTTGTTCATATAAGGAAGAGAAGAAGGTAGAGGTCACGACCTTACTTGAACAGGATCTGTTCTATAGGCTCGTACCTCTGTATCCTTGATTTCTAAGGAGACAGCCCCTGAACCCTGGTTGATGAATCATGTCCGTGCGATCTGAGTGTGATTAACGGCTCTATGATTCTCTTCGGAGATTCCGAGCTGTAGAGGATCGCTATCCGGTTAAGTCTCGACCTCTCCGGAGTGGTCACACGGTTGTCTGACAGGCTTTCATTTTTTTGTGGTTACTTGAATCGAATGGGTTTTGTTAGAGAAATGGAGCAGGGATGACTGTCTTTATAGTTTTTGAATGATGTAGATTGCTAGCGTCAGAGAACTCTGTGGTTGTTTTAAGTTATTGCTGTCTCTTGTGGCCAAAAACTTACTAAAATGTGTAATACAAAAGAGCGTTTGTGGATTAAGAAGAAATCCTACAAGATGGATGGCGAGATTTCGTGTCTGAACGAGGGAGAACAATAGTTTGTATTCTTGAACTGAATGACCTTAAAACAACTCTTGTCATTTGTCTTTCTTTAGAGCTGTATACTTATAGCTGTATACAAATGCTCTTGACTTTAACGTATTTGCTCCCTTTTAAAGACTTCTTTTCAGTTAATAACATGTCGAATGCAAAAAAAAAAAAAAAACGCTTCACGTAAAAATACCCTTAGAAACAGTTCTTGCATTCTCTGCCAGTTTTCTTAATCTGCAGAGAAGATTTTAAAACTGGGAAAAAGCAAAAACAGTTTTATGTTTCTCTGAGCCTGAAACACCATTGTAACTGGGAAAAAGCAAAAACCTTTTTGCAGTGTATGAGTCTAACCGGTCTTTTAAAGACAAACCAGCAAAAATGTAGTATCTTTCAACAAAATCTCTGATATCAAAATCTCAATCTCATAAAGGCAGTACAATCTTAAGCTTGGTCTTCAACCTCGGTAATAGCCTTGGCCGCAGAATCAAGCTTAGTAGCCAAGAGATCAGTGTACTCTTGGTATGGCGATTTCTTGAAACTCGTCTCTTTCCAGAACTCTGGTGTAAGGAACCCATATGTCTTCTGAAGACAATCAAATGTAGCCTGTGTAGGAACAACAACAAACATCAAACCCCAAAATAAATCAATAATCTATCAACAAATTGAACATAATCAACAACGTATGTGCTAAATCTTTTAAAGAATACAATTGACACGTTCAATCTACAGACTAAGGTTAGCCAAGAATCATAGAGATTAAAAATGTGGATTACTTAACTAACATTTACATATCAAACAACTAAGCAAACATGCACTAAATACATATTAGCCGTAGAAACAACACAGCTTCAAAGTGAATATTAATCAATCAAAGATAAACTAAGCAGTCAATTTGAACATAATCAAAAAGGTATGTGCGTAAGTAAGTCTTCTACAGATAACAATTGATATATAAAACTAAAATAGTTTAATTAAGAATCATAAAGATAAAAAATTATCATAACATTCACACATAAAACAACTTAACATGTGTGCACTATATCCATGTTCATGGAACAAACATGGCACCAAACCCATTATCAAACAATCAAATATAAACTAAGCAGTAGATTCAAACATAATCAAGAAGACCTATACTAACATTCCACAAAGATAAGTTTTTTATGTCTGTATCATATCATTATCACATAAAAACAACTAAGCCAATGTCAACTAAATGAATAAACGCATCAATGTAGTAACTTCTTCTACAAGTAATAACAAAAACATACCTTAACAAAGTTTCCAAGGGTCTTGGTCGATCCTCTAGAGGAAGTAAACACATCATCAATCCCAGCAAACTGAAGAACCTTCTTAGGAACCCTAGCCGCGACAATACCAGCACCTCTCGGAGCAGGAACCATCCTCACAGTAACCGAACCACACTTCCCCGTAACCTTACACGGAACCGTATGCGGCTTCCCAATCTTATTACCCCAATAACCTCTCCTCACAGGAATCACCGACAGCTTCGCGAGAATAATCCCACCTCTAATAGCAGTCGCAACCTCCTTCGAACATTTCACTCCTAACCCCACGTGTCCGTTACCATCTCCGACAACGACAAAGGCCTTGAACCTTGTCCTCTGACCAGCTCTTGTCTGTTTTTGGACAGGCATGATTTTCATGACCTCGTCTTTTAACGTAGGTCCCACGAGGAGGTCTATGATTTGGTACTCCTTGACGGGGAGAGAGTGGAGATATATCTGCTCTAGCTGTGTGATTTTACCGCTCTGGACGAGACGGCCGAGTTTGGTGACAGGTGTCCATTTCTCGTCTTCTGTGGGACGGCCTCCGCGGCGTCCTCTGCCTCTAGGACCGCCTCTTCCGCCACCGCGACCGCCGAAGCCACGTCCGAAACCACCACGGTCGCCGCCTCGCTCAGCGCCGCGTTCTCCGCCTCTTTCCGCCATTGTTGATGCAGTGAGGTTGATTAGGGTTTTGGATGTTTATAGGGTGGGAGTAAGGTTAGGGTTTTCTGAAAACTAGAAATATGGGCTTGTGGGCTGAAGTTTGATTTAACAAATTAGGAAGCTTTCTGGGCTTAATTAATTTGCCATTTGCCCAATAGAGCCTATATGTTGATGCAAAAACACTAATATTTTTATTTGAATAAAAGTTGAGATTAAATTTGAGAAGATTTTGGCTTTTGATTTGGTTTTGGTTCTATTTTTATTTTTTAGTTTTAAAAATATAAAATATGTTTGGATATTTATGAAAGTGGGTTTAATTTTAGTTTTATTTAATTGGTTCAGTATGGTTTGGTTTAAGTAAATGTGCCCAAGCTTCAATCAATACTCAAGCGAGTCAGATCGACCACATGATGAATGAAGGGGCTATGATCAACCGACGAGGCTCCTCTTTCTGGCAGACAACCTGTTGAGAACACGTGTGGTGGCTCTTGACGGCGTCTAAACTCTAGAGTTGACGGTGTCAAGTTGACGCGTCTCTAGAGTCTAAACTCTTCTTCTTTGTCGACTCTGTTATGTATTTTTTAACTAGGCCTATGGTTTTTATCCCACCCAGCCCAACCGAACCGAACCAAAATTTTTGGTTTTCGGTTTTTGATTCGGTTTAGTTTGGTAAGTTTTTGAAAAATAATCTGGTTAAGGTTAGGTTCGGTTTTGAGTTTTGTTTTTTTTAAAAACCAAATTAACCGAATTTAACCGAAAACCAAACAAAAAATAACCGAATTTAACCCAAAATATCTAACTTTTTTTAGAAAACTATACCAGAATTAGCAAACACCAAAAAACTTGGTTATTTTCAAAAATTAAATTGAAAACCGAAAATAACTGAATTAAACTGAATTAAAACTTAATTCAGTTAATTCGAAATTGGTTTTTAAAATTTTGGTTAACCATAAACCGACGGTTCGGTTTCAGGAAATCGAACTTGCAGGGCTAGTTTCGAAGTTTTAGACTTTTTTAAGAAAACGTTTTAGACTTCATGATGGAAGGGCTTTATAGCCACTTGTAAACATTTTAGGCCCATTGTTGGGCATTAGTTTTTTCTTCTGGATCAAATTTGGGCATTAGTTTAAACATGGTAGCTGGTGGGTATATAAAAAAGAACCAAATGTACCGGAAAGATTCCATAAATAACCAAACCAAAGATTCGTCGTCTTCTTCAACTTGTTATTTGTTTCCTTTTCCTCTCTCTCTCCCCTTTTGGAGTTCCTCACTTCTTGGCTCGACACTCACGTCACAATCCAAATCAATCACGTAATCAAATCATCCCCCTTCTTCTACTCACCAATCCCTAAATTTCTGCTTCTTCCTCTTCGATGGACATTCTCCGATCCATGGAGCTCACACTTCCAATTTCACCACACAGAAGAAAGAAATGGCTGATTTTATTACCCCTTCTCGGAGCCTCAACCTACGGAGCTTACAAAGCTTACAACTCCTCATACATCGCCAAGAAGAGGAAGCGTCTCACAAACCTCTTCGAAGCTCTCGCTTCCTTCGCCGAACTAGTCACCGACTCAGCAGATACGATAAGCCTCGTCTCCCGAGACTTAAAGCAGTTTCTCGAATCAGACTCCGACGAAATCCCAAACAGCTTGAAACAGATAGCGAAGATCACCAAATCGAAAGAGTTCACTGATTCAGTCTCTAGGGTTTCAGAGGCAGTAGTCGTTGGTGTTCTACGTGGGTATAGCTTAGGTCAAGAATCAAGAAACGTTGAAGTAGAGTCGAGTTCAAGTGTTGTTGAGAGAGTGTTGTTCTCAGAGGCAGGAACTGGTTTTGTTTCGGTTCTTGTCGGTAGCTTTGCTAAGAACCTTGTTCTTGGGTTCCACGAGGTTGAAACTAGTGTCGAAACGACGACGAGACCTAGGTGGATGAGTTTGGTATGTGATGATAAGTGTAGAGAGCTGGTGGCTGATTGTATAGAGAGATTCACTAGCTCTGCTGTATCAGTCTACATCGAGAAAACAGCTGGGGTTAACACTTACGATCAGATATTCTCTGGTTTAACGAATCCGAAACATCGAGATAGAGCACGAGATGTTCTTGTCTCTGTCTGTAACGGAGCTCTTGAGACTTTCATAAGAACATCTCACCAAGTCTGCACATCTTCAAACTCTGGAGAAGAAGAAAGTGTTAGGGATGGAAACGGATGGGCAGAGGTGCTTACGACTACATTAGCAGTTCCAAACAATAGGAAGTTCATGTTCGATGTCACGGGAAGAGTGACGCTGGAGACGATGAGATCAATACTTGAGTTTGTGGTCGTGAAGACATCACAAAGCTTTAGGAGGAGTTTCAATGCGGTTCATGAAGAGGTTACAGATAGAGGACGGCAAGTGGTTGGGTATGTTGGTGCTAAATCTTCAGTGATAATCACTCTTTGCCTTGCTGTTTACCTTCATGTTGTAAACCGCTTTTTTCGTCCGGTTTGCTTAAACCAGCATTTCTAGTCGATCTTGTAGCTCTTTAGAGTATGTTAGGGGCATGAGATCTTTAGCTTCCACATTCTATTGGTTTATATAGTTTAGAGCTGAATAATGTAGATTTTTTTGTGCTGTCCACAGAGATTGATTCTAATTGATAAATAAAGTTCTTGAGATGATATCTGCATCTATGTTAATATAAAATTACCAAAGCAAAGCCTAAAAGATCGTATGTGAGTGTTTGATGTTTGAGACGAAATTAATATTATTTTGTGCTTTATACATTAGAGATTATGTTTCAACTGAACTGTCTAACTCTAAAGAACAAAATAAATGTTTATGGTTCAAGGTTTGGTGGTAACTAATCAGTACCAATCCAATCCTTCCAGTTTTCTGTCCATATGATCTTGTGTCCATATCAGGGCAGGTTCGTGAGTTTTTGATAGGCCGTGTCAAGGTTCCAGCGAAATAGTTATTGGGTAGAAAACTGAGTGAATTTGTATACTGTCTATATGCTTTTAGTTTTCAGTGATAATCTTTTAACAATATCTCGCTATCCTCTCTTACCTATCTCAGAGAAGGCCTTGCCCAACTTGTCTTTTGAATCATCACATCCCAGAGTTCACCTAAGTTCTGCTCATAATTCTTTTAGATCACTCTTGTCTGAAAGAGTTTGAGATTCAGAAGACACAGAACTCAAATGCCTTATATTTACAACACTTACTGAAACATGACTCTAGGGAAGAAATACAGATGTGAGTCGTAATGATACAACAAGTGTGGAAACGTTTTGAGCCTTATTACATTAGAATTATGTTTCACTTGTCTACATGATCATATGCCCATTTGAAGGCTGCTCCTGCGGCTTGTGGTCTTCACAATACTTGTCTGTGGTGGTGTCAGTGAAAGATATGATTAAGAGTGTACCAGTACCTGCAAGAATGTCCAAAAGTCTGTTATCACAATGACATAAAAAAAAAAAAGCAAAACTGTCATCTTTAGTGTCTTGGCCAAAAATTACAACGTTAGAATGTACCACCCACCCACCAGCGAAAGCAAAAAGGGAAGCCTGTCAGACAACCGTGCGACCACTCCGGAGAGGTAAAAACCTAACCGGATAGCGATCCTCTACAGCTCGGAGACTCTGAAGAGAATCGTAGCCGTTAATCACACTCAAGTCACATGGCCATGATTCATCAACCAGGGTTCAGGGGCTGTCTCCTTAGAAATCAAGGTTACAGAGGTACGAGCCTATAGAACAGATCCTGTTCAAGTAAGGTCGTGTCCTATACCTTCTTCTTTTCCTTATATGAACGACATGACTTCTCTGTACATTGACGATGTGGGACGAAATAAACGTCTTATACTTAATACGCCATCGTTTTTCTCTCTAAATGAACTAATAACGTATATACGCTGTCGTTTTTTCACCCTTCAATGAACTAATTAAACCAAATAATACAGTAGGCAGATAAAGCTACTAAAAGAGATGAGTCAAACTTTGGGTACTGTATCACGTGGATTGGGTTTGTACCATTTGGTTCCCGGTTGCAACTCCAAAGTACAGGCTAGCAACGAGAAAATGACTCTTACGATGGAATGCACAAGTTGGTGCATGTTGTAATCTGTGCACCGAAGAGATTGAATCCAGAGATCATCTCTTCTTTGGATGTCCTTTCTTAGAAGGAATCTGACAAAGACTAACTCGTAAACTTTTTGGTAATCGATACAAGGCTATTTAGAGTAATAACATATTTTTGTTGGCAGACACTCGTTGGGATAAAACAACTTTTTTTCTTTTCAGTAATGCCTTCCAAGCTAGGGTCTATTCAATATGAAAAGAAAGAAACTGCAGACGACATGGGGAGCCTGCTCGAAACCCAACATGTTTGCTAAACTACATTGATAAGATGATCCGCAATCGTATTGATTCTCTTAGAGGAACAACAAAGGGGTAATATGCTAAAAGGATGGGTTATAGTTTGCTACTAGATGATGGGTCTCAAAAACCTTAGTTAGCTTCATAAAGTCAAACATGTCACATTCTTTGTAAAAACGTTTTTCTTATTCGAGTTAATTTAACATTAATGTATTTGTCCAAAAAAAAAAGAAAAAAAATTTAACATTCATGTGCTTTGATGTGGCATCACCAAGATGCGGACCTAGACTTTGGTTCTTGTCAATCCAAGGAACTACTGGACAATCTAGAAATAGTTGTCATTTTGATTTTTTTTAACTATATTTTTTTGTATGAAAGGGCAGACTCAACTATGAAATGAGGTAACACATCATTTCTCTTTAACATTCACATGAAGTACTTGTACACAAGCGGTTTTGATCAAACTGGCAGACAGAATCAGCAGAAAGTAACGATCTAGATCACTCTTGTGGTGAATGAGTTTGTGATTCTTGAAATGCCTTATATCTACAACACATAGTGACACGAGTAAACATGGCTCCAGGGAAGAAAATACATATGAGACAATGTTTACTATACTTAAAAACAAATTTTAGAACCGCCTCAACAATAGTGATGCTTTTCATGATGAAAGCTGCGTTTTCCTTTGAAGCTTCTATACGAAAACCTCCCTTGTTTTTATGATTCTCCATTGGCCATGTGAACAAACTCCTATACTTTTCCTCGTTCAGACACGAAATCTCGCCACCCATCTTGTAGGATTTCTTCTTTATCCACAAAGGCTCTTCTGTGTTACACATTTTAGTAAGTTCTTGGCCACAAAGAGAGCAATATCCGAAAGTAAAATGTTGTAGCCGGTGCTGTTGCTTTTGTTTTTAGTTTGAATTGGGAGGAAACAAGTAGTGTCTTGTGGAGGAAGCAGCATCAAGTCTGAACAAGGATGTTTTGGAAAGTTTCTTGCCTATACGCTCATATCTAAGCTAACAGTGAATGAAAGATATGGATTAAGAGTACCAGGACCTCAAGAAAAGACCAAGAGTTTCTTATCACAATGGCAAAAAAAGCTAACTGTTACTTAGTGACTTCGTCAGATATGACAACATTAGAACCCAAAGAATACCACATAACCTTCATCAGTGTTAGCTTTTCCTAAACCAAACTAACTCCTTACATTATCTCAGAACCACAGTTTTCCTTTTGTAAGCAAGACACATTTTTGGCTACTCAAGGTCCAAACCAAACAGCTCATGATGTCATAATCCTCTCAACTTGAAAAGCATTAGCTCAATGTTGAATCGTTTCAACACTTATTCTCTACTAGAAAGTAGTAGAAAGGTTCCATAAGTACTTAAACCACAGACTTCTCTGACACTAGCAATCTACATCACTCTAAGCCAAGACTTAGCACAGGATACAGAGAACTCAAAAACTATAAAGACAAATCATCCCTGCTTCTATGATTCATAAGATGGTCCTTAAGCTTCTCCATCTCCCTAACAAAAACCATTATAGTCCATTCAAGTAACCACAATAAATATGTAGATGAGCAAGACAGATTCAAGAATCTTAACTTTACGAGTGCGGTTTATGGGAGATTGCAGAAGGATTCATGAATATGAGAACACAGTAAGAGAGTGTGTAATGGGAAGCCTGTCAGAGACAAAAAAAAGAAAGCCTGTCAGACAACCGTGTGACCACCCCGGAGAGGTCAAGACCTAACCGGATAGCGATCCTCCACAGCTCAGAGACTCCAAGGAGAACCATAGCCGTTAATCACACTCAGATCACACGGACATGAGTCATCAAAACCAGGGTTCAGGGGCTGTCTCCTTAGAAATCAAGGATACAGAGGTACAAGCCTATAGAAAAGATCCTGTTCAAGTAAGGTCGTGTCCTCTACCTTCTTCTCTTCCTTATATAAACAACATGACCGTTCTCTATATTACCGATGTGGGATGAAATAAACAACGTCTTATTATAATAAGCCATCGTTTTGTCTCCCTAAATGAACTAATAACTAATACTTAATACTTTGCACCGAAACAGTTGTGATCCGTTGTGTTTTCCGTGGATTATCAGTACAAAACAGTTTACCATAGAATGTCTGGCTGCTTCAGTCTTGGAGTTACCAAAAATATAGCCAGATCAAAGTTTACAAGGTGAACCGGTTTTGTGCCATGAACTTAATACAAACCTAATTGGCTAAACTTCAGTTCGGTTTAACCAAACCGGTTTGGTATTTATGTACATGTCTAGGTAGGAGAACTAAATTTATGAAAAGAAACATCTTTTGCTAAAGAACAAATAAAACAAAAATAAAAAAATTGGAGTCGGCAAAGGGGGAAGAAGCACATGAATCCAACTTGTGGTGGTATACATTTCTTAATTAGATGACAAAAACTCTGTGTTGAGATTGAGCTAATGTCTCTACTTTTATATCAAAAAAAAGAATTGTGTTAAAATATGAGATGGGTGCTAGACATTTCTTGATTAGAAGACAACACTGTTTGAGTTAACCAAATGTTTTTATTCTTATAACAAATAGAATTATGTTAAAATATAAGTTTGGTGCTAGACATTTCTTAAGTAGAAGACAAAACTCTTTTTGAGGTTAAACAATTGTTTCTATTTTTATAACAAAAGAATGTGTATTAAAATATAAAATCGGTTATAGAAGTTGTGAAATGTGGGTGCATGTTTGAGTCCACTAACAAAAGCCAGAAAAGTCACAAACAGTAGACTTTGGATTTTCTTGAAACGTGATCGCAAAAAGTCAAATATAAGAATAGTATGTGAATGCCCTTTAACATCCTATGAGCTACAAACAAATATGGGTACATGAAACCTTTAATATCATTGGTTTTGAAAAATATTAGTTTAACAAAAATTAATTGTAGAAAACTTAATTCAAAACCAAATTTAGACGATTTATTAAATTATTAATTTATAAATATTAATTATATTATTTATTTTGGTCATAATAGATTATCGTGCATTCTCATTTATATTATTACATATTTAGAACCATTTATGTTAAATAAAATAGATAAAATACATAGAACAAAATAGGTAAAAAGAGAATATTTCAAAAGAAAAGAGAGAATAAATACGGAATGAATATCATATGAATATTCGATAATTCTTTTAAATTTAAAATAATTTATATAAAAAAGTTGCAGTTTGGAAAGTGATAATTATACAAAGGAGAGTATTTACCTGAGAGTTTGAGATGATTTGTTTTAAAATAACAAATTCACTATTGTTAAAATATAAATTTTAAAAGCTCATTTAAAATTTGTTGTTATTAAACTTGACATTTCATAAACTAATTCGAAATCCTTTGTTATTGTAGATATTTTAAGCTTTGAGTTTTAAAAATTTGAAGTGATTTTAAAGTGTCTGGATGAAGTTTCTTAGTTAAAAAAATTAAATTTAAATTTTATAGTTTTATATGAGATTCTATAGTAGTTTAATTAATATCATATTAAACTTTTCAATTCATATAAAATCATCTAAAATCTTGTTAAAATCATATCATTTGAAACTCTAGATTGAATATCCTCCATTTCTTATTATAAACATTTTGGATAGTATTTTCTAGTACTCAGTTTACAAGTTTTCATTAATTTCCTGATATTTCCTATCATGGTTTCTGATATGAACAAGCTTGCAAATAATTTGCAACTAAATAAATTCCCATATATTAAACTTGTGACAAAAAAAAACAATCTCCAAGTAAATAGGCAAGATTGGTTATTTTAGCTCAATGCTGAGACGGCATTACCATATAGTTATCTTTAATGTTTTATTGCATTGTTTCTTTCATGGGAAATTATCAAAAATATCACTTTCTTTATACCACTTTTCAAAAATATTTTAATCACTTTTATTTTTGTTTTTAAGAGAGAAAAACACATTTATAACCCTTAGATTAATTAATTTAAGACTTAGGGTTTAGAGTTAAGGAGTGGTGTATGGTGGGAGTAGAGTTTAGGAATTTAAAATTTAGGATTCTAGTTAATTTAAAAAAAAATCATTCCTTAAAAAGTGGTATTTTTGAAAATATCACTTTAATAAAATAAAAATGAAAAGTGGTATAAAAAATGGTATTTTGAAAGTTCTTCATCTTTAGTATACTTGTGAGTTATGTCCCCATGTAAATAATACTACTTTGATCTATTATTTCAACTATTAAGAAAATGTCTTTTCAAATTATGTTTCCACACCTTCAAAAGTTACTATATGAATGGATAAATTCAAAAAAATATATAATTATAATGTGTCGGCATGTTGATTGACTAGCTACGGCCACTACAATTTACAAACAAAAATGAAACTAATATCAACCAATTCATGGTAGTTCAATGATTAGCATCTGAGTTCTATCAGTGTGATTCCAAATTCAATTCTGATTGTCCACTATTTATATCCTTGATTTTCTTTTTGAAACAAATAAATACCATAAATATTTTCATATTAATACCTAGTTTTCTGTGGACTCTAAAGATTAGTCGGAGTTTTTATTCAAAAAATTTGCCAAAGAGAGTTTCCATTCAACATTTTCGGCTCTAAAAAATATAATCATTTATAGTAGGTGGACAATTTAATATTTAACTACTCACATTTACATTTAAGCTACTTTGTTTTAGAATACATCTAAAATAACTAACTAAAGGAAAAAAATACTAGTATTAAATTAAGAAACTTATATTGCATGGCTGATATCTTACTTATGTAACCATATAATAATTACTTTGTAAAATATATTGAATCAGAAATCAGTGTGCAACTTTCTACTCTTTCTCAGTTTATCATTTTTTTTGTAATAATATTTTTCTTAAATAATATAAATGGACCACAAAACTCATAAAGTTATACATATAAACGTATAGATTTAAGATTAGTAATAACTAATTTATTTATTCAAAGTTAAACTGATACTTACACTATAAAGAGAATGCAGCTGTAGTTTCACTTGTATTCTTTACTTTATCTTATCAAAAAGATAAGAAAATCCAAAACACATAAAACTTAGACGTACGTAATATTCTTTTTCTTAGATTCTTCGTCATTAAGCTAAGCCATTGTCTTCGTCAAGACCCACACGCCATTTTCTCTCCTCAAGTCTAATTTAAAACCTGAATACAAACTCCAAATCTTCGTTTCTTCAGTATATAACTTTAACGTATAAAAAGAAGATTTGTTTTCAGTTACAAAAAAAAACTTTAAAAAAAAAAGAAGAAGAAATTCTACTATGCCGAAGTGAAGAAAACATACATGTCATAGCTTAATAATTGTGTAATACATTTTCGGATATTTGTTAACCTATTACATACATTAATGCTAATGAATGATGATAACTGGAAATTATTAATCGAAAATACAAATGAAATATACACTAATCTTACAATGGCAATGTGAAACTAACACCCTATCTCTACACTTAAAAAGTAGTGCTAAGCAGCTAAGAGCATGTCCATCAAGGGGTTCCTGAAGGGTTCTTAACCCAAAAAGGTGGTGGGTCCTACCACTTTTCCTAAGAACCCGTCTCTAAAAACCCTTAGTTTAGAACCGTTTCTTGCACTGTTTCGTGGACCCCACTGCCACGTGGCGGTCCACGATTGGTTTATTTTTTATTTTATTTTTTTTTTAAAAAAAATCAGAAAAAGTTGAAAAAAAAAAATTTAAGAACCCCATAGAAGTTCTTATGGATGGAGATGATCTAAGAGATTAGGCGATGAAAGTTTTGTAACAAAAAAGGATAAAAGTTATTAAAAAGCAATATCTAAACAAAAGGTACAAAAGCATTTAAAACAAATAAAATAGTAATACCTATATCCAGAGTGCTAGTGGACAAATGTTGCAATTAATCTCTAGATTCACTCTAATTATAACATTTTAATTTATAAATACTTGGCACATCTTAAGTGGACAAACTAACCCTAAATGGGTCCCATGTGCACTTACTGACTTTTCCCTATAAATAGCCACACATGGTTCATGTGACACTTCCCGTCCCTCTCTTGCGTTCATTTTTCTCATACTTACATAACAATCATACCAATACCCGGTTTAGTACTATACCGGATATATCATTTTCCACCAAAAGCAATGTTGTCAACCAGTTTAGAGCCGGTTAATATCTTCTTTGATGATGCTACCATAACCGGAGATGAAATCACAGAAATTTTGGCGTTTCTTAAATCAGAAGAGTCGAACAACCCGAGCGGTTCAAACGAGTTGGTAGCACCGGTTGATGAGAGGAAGAGAAAGCGAACGATGTCAAACCGGGAATCAGCAAAGAGATCAAGGTTGAGAAAGAAGAGACGTTTTGAGGACTTAACCGAAGAGGTAAACCGGCTGAAGCTTAAGAACCAGGAGCTTGTTAACCAGCTGACTAATGTGTTGAGTTGTGGTAATGCCATATCAAGAGAGAATAATCGATTGAAAACTGAATCGGTCTGCCTTGAGATCAGGCTTCTAGAGTTGTACCGGTTTTTAGTGGCCATGCAATCGCCAATCTCAACGAAGTTAAATTACACTACAAAATCTCATGATCTAAGTTAGAAATAAAACCAAAATTGAGATTGAGCATTTTGTAAGGAGGTTTTACGATTTTTATTAACAAGTTTTACGCTTCGGCTAAAGATACGTACATGGTGTGTATATGTGAACGTTATGTGTAATCTATATGTGAAACTTATTTTATCATCCTATACAAGAGAATGTATATAGTACTTGTGAAATTTGATTCTATCTACATTAATGTAATTATATATATAGATCGGGTTAATCCGAAACAAGAACGCTTTAAAGCTTCAAATTACATTGTCAAGTTCAAAATAGCAAGTAAGTTCAAAAAAAAAAAGTTCAGAATAGCAAAAAAAAGTTCAAAATAGCAACAAACGTTTGATTATATCATTATTTAGCTGCCAGAATCGTTTGTATGCCATCTATAAATGATTTGTTCGATTTTTATACGACAATTACTCTACGATAGTTTTAAAAAAAGTTTTTGTTATAAAATAGTTTTTAAAGAGAAAAATGATTAAATTTTTTTTTATTAAAAGTGTAAATATACACTTATACATTTAGGATTAATTAATTTAAATTTAAGATTTAAAGTTATGGTGTGAGTTTTGGAAGTAGGATTAAAATTTTAAAAAATAAAAATTAAAAAATAAAAATAACTATTTTAGTTATTTTTTTGACAAAACTTAAAAATGACTATTTGAAAAATTGCCCTTTTTATATTTCGACCATATGTAGACAATACTATGATCTTTCATATATTCTTGTTCAAAATTGCGATTAAGATGTGATAGAAAGTTTTTGTACTGTATCCCTATATAGAAATGGGTTTAATGAAGCTTGACTTCAAAGAGTGCTTGCCTCATCATAACTTCGAAGTCAGGTTCTTGAATCTTCACCATGCTCTATACAATTCTGACCACTCTTTGGCTGCATATCATCGTACTGTGAAACATATCAGTCTTGCTTAAGGATATTGTTAATGATAGATAATGCATGTGTACTGGCCGACGTTCTCTAACACCACTCGCCAAGCAAGTATCCTCCTCTTTGGTCAAAATTGACACATAAAGTCACGTTGCATACTTGTTTTTATCATGATTTTCTTTCTCTATCTGGATATGATAGTTTATTGGTAGCTATATCATTCCGTTTTAGCCTAGAGCACTTACACTCACGCGTCTTAACAAGAAATATTGTGTAATGCTAACATGTGCATGCAAAGATCAAAACTTAGAAGATAACAACACATGTTTACTTATTTCTTCAATTATGCATCTCTATAAGGAATTTTCCCGAAGTCCCACACTCGTAGTTCGAGGTCGAAACTCCAAACTTGCTAGCTCGACGAAGTGCTATTTACATATGTATTTTAGAAACAAATTATTTGAGTTTGGTAATAACAATAATTGGTTCTCTTAGAGAAAGTGTTCCTCCCAAAATTAGAAATACCTTTTTGGTAGTGTACACTATATATGTCAGGGTTTGAATAAAAATCTTGAACCAAAGCACACAAAGGAAAACGTGGGGCTTTTATTTTGTGTGGCTAATTAAGTATTTAATCATATAAAGGAGATACATGCATGCTTATACTCCTGATTTTCAGTGTCACAACGACCCAACACATCAAATTTAAACTATCCCTTAGGGTTAGTAAACAGATTCTTTTTTTTTATTGATGAAACTTTGATTAGTAAACAGATTCTTAACGTATATATTTTATGTTAATGTTATTTTAATAAGCTTTAGAACCCGAAGCAGAACTAGAGTACGTAGATAAAACAATTATTGATTCAAATCTATATAATATACCAAAAGAAAAATCATCAAAAAATCGTGGATGAATCAACATACAAAACTTATTGTACTACACCTAAAGAACAAAAATAAGGTAGTGTGTCTCCGTGTATGAAGAAGGAAAAAGAGTGAGATGTGTCATGTGATGTGATCTTCTCGGTGGATATCATATAAAGCTCTTCATCAACAGAACTCAGATCTAGTTTCTGTCGCTTTTATACGGCCGACATATCTTCGCATAAGTTCTACATACATCTTTATATTTTGCTAACCCTACTCAAGTATATATACCCCAGATACTTAATATGTCGGTCATATATAAAAATAGTTTTCTCTGACTGAAAGAAGAAGATACAAATCTCTTTCTTACTCTTTAGATATTTCCATGGATGATTGGGTTTTTACTGTGCATTGTTTTGCTTGTTGATTCGTAATCTTAAAGTGTATCTTTTAAAATAATCAAATCACTTAAGATATCTCTATTTCAGATAAGATGGTGAGATAAATATGTTATACCTTGTGGGATATAGCCATATTGAAGGGGGGGTTAGAAATTACAATATCCATAATGTCGCAGTTTACATTTTATGTGGTACATTTATTTGTATTATTACTTGGATTATATTCCTGCAAAATAGTTTTAGCAGAGTTGTATCCTGGTTGTAGTTAAAATAACAAAAACATGATTGATAAATTATTTATTATGTCAAAGAATATTTATTATATCCAGTTACATATTAATTCTATAGTTATATAAAAACATAAATTAAAGTTATAATATTATTTATATATTAAATAAAAGAAATATAGTAATATAATACATATAATGTATCTATAAAAATGTATACCATATTAATATATTCACACACCATACATATACTACATAAAACATGTCATTAAGTATATTTTGTACCTATATATTACGTGAGTGTATCTCCGTATTTAAGTTTCTACTAGGTGACTGGTGCGCCCGGACGAAAAGAAATTCACAAAATATAAAAACAAATTAATACAATTTAATCTTAGAATTGACCTATATATTTTCCAGTAGCAGTATGTTAAATGTTATAATATATTGTATATGTTGTAGTTTTATATTTTGGATGTTTAAAACAAAAATATTTAATTAATTTTATGAAATATAAAATTATTATTATAAATTAAAACACACATATAATATTATATTCTTACAGATTTTTGTAAAAACTGTGATATATTTACATGGTTTTAAGTCTTTAGCATAAGAAACACGATTTTCCATTGAAAATTCTAATTTAGTAACAATCATTCCTTACTTCTTTATCGACAAAACTTTAATAGTGTTTCCGGTATCTTTGTTAAAATTTATCCACAAGAGAATGATCCTAACTTTGATATACCAATTACCAAGTATCTTTAGTGTTAGACCAAAAAAGTATCTTTAGTGGTTTTAAGTCTTTAACACAAAAAGCAAAAAAAATTTGCATGTTAAGCCATTGCTATTAGCTTTTTCTAAAAATTACATATCAAAGGAGAAATTTGTTTATCTTGAAAGATCTCGGTGACCAACGTTATATATACTCAAACTTCCAAGTTCAAGAGTTATATATATATGCCTTAAACTCAAACTTTCAAAGATCTTTTTTTTCGTAATCATGAAACAATTTAGAGAAAGATAATAAAGCTATAATGATATAATGTGGTTCAATTTTTTTTTTAACTAGGAAAAATACTTGGGCATTGAGTCTTAATGTTTTTCTTTTCTAGTCTGGAACTGGTCTTTGTTAATAACACTAATGGCGTGAACCCTTCCTCTCACTGCCGGTGAGCCGTCCCGCTAAGACCCATCCACTAAGCTGGTCGGGACTGGTCATGACTTTCAGGGACCTCGTCTCATGCATATCGGACCCGCAAGAGTCCAAATGAAATGTAGACCACGGCGGGGTGAGACGGGACAGGCGCGGGACGACATAAACATCTCTACCCACCGGGTCTGGAAGCAGGAACACAATAGAATGTGCATAAACCAACTAGTATACCACGTCCACTAGATCAACTTTCACAATAAGTTGATAGCACAATAAGGAATAATACCATTTAATGAATTAACTAATTAATAGAATACAATTTAAGGAATAACATTTGTATATTTGAATATACTAATAAATAGTAGTAATTATGAATTAATGAAAAATTTAATAAGAAATATTACTTGATTCGCCTATAAATTTGCATTCTAAAAAATTATAAAATGAAATTTGTTAAATTTAAATTTAATGAATATATTCTAAAGATCAAATGCATATAGAATTATGTTAAATAAATAGCTTTGTATATTTCAGTTCTAAAGAATGATTATGAATCCGAAACTATAGTTAATAAAACATTATTATATAATCCACATATTTCTTGAGTCATATTAGAGAAGATATATTAGTATATTCCAAAAATAAAGGAAATAATTATATTTTAGGAATATATAAATGTATGTTACAGTAATATATATTTTATCACAAACTATTCAGTTAATCTGACTAACAAAATGCGAGACACACAATTATTTTAATGTAGTAGGATTGTAAGTTTCAATCTTGTTACTTTGTGAGTTTCAGTCAAAAGAATCTTCATTAGCACTCCAGAGAATCTTGTTACTTTGTGAAAAACAATGTTAAAATGGTCATTAGTTGTGTGACTCACATTTTTATTACTTAAATATATATAAAATTTAAATTTTATCTATTCCATTTTTAATACATGGCGTTTTAAAGGAGTTTTTTATTACAAATAAGATAATATTTTTTAGTTTTTAATGTTAAATTTATTAAATTTTTATGTTATATGACCATTTGTATTATGATGTCTATTTTATTATTGTTTGTTATATCTTTATTACTATCTTCTGTTTCCTTCACAACTAACTTGTCCAGTAAGAGTCCTGAAAACTTGGTGTACCATCACAAATAAAGTTCAACAGAAGCCAAGTTAAATAATACCTTAGTCAAATGTCCATTAGTCCACACCGTCGAGAGTGTAAGTGCGGATGAGATTAGAAAATAAAAGAGCATAAAGTAAAAAACACATAAAATTTGTTCATGTTATTTGTTTCCTATATTTCTAGGATTCAAATCCGCCAGGACAAGAAAACAAATTACACCAACTCGCAAATGCATAAAACAAGCTGACCATTCATGAATTATTGTTCTCTTCTATTTTTTTTTTTTTGATAAAATCGTTCTTCTATTACAGAGAATCTTCAAGGTAAACTAAACTTTCAACAGAGTTTAGATTTTAATAGGATCATTTAATCCTAGTTAACGTTTCTCTGAATTTAGGTTTCAATCTTTCACATCTCTGAAAGTATTTCTTCAAGTATGCCATCACCCAACCTACATCGGTGACACAAACGAGTACATCAATTCTAACACAATTCTAACACACGATATGTTCACCATGAGCTTCAAACAATGGCCAAATCCATCATACACAACGTCAATACCAACACCACTAAACTAAATCCACATCGAACTCCATCAGAACTATTTCACACCAACTGATACCACCAATAGACAATGAAATCTGTTTTTTTTCTGAAGTTTACATTTTCATAAGTGATTTTTACGTTTTATAACATGACAATTAACCTAATGTGCATACTACCATAATTAAATAGTATATTGATACAACATTTTAAGATCGGATTATAGAAAACTAGTGATCTATAACATAAAGAATACACAAATTTTCTTACTCTAAACAAATAAGGAGGCTTTGATGAATCTAGACTAATGAAATAGAAAAACAACTAAAAGCAACTACTAAATAAAAACAAAGAAAAACAAGTTCTTGGGTAGGATAACTAATTAGAAATGATTAACTTTAGATTTAGGATATGAAACATAACAAACGAGCAAACACTCTAAAGTTTATATCATAATCAAATAGATTAATCCACCTTTGTGACAAAAACTCCTATGATATCAAGCATTAACATCAACTTTTGTCGGCTAAACCTGTAAAACAAAATATTAGATTGATTTAAACATTTCAACAAACATATTCCGGATATAAAGATAATTGTTTTACGACTTGACAAAATACAAAAAATGGAGAAGTTCAATTGCTATAGTTAATTTCTCTTTTATTTTATTTAAAACATATTAGTATAATATAACTAATTAATAGATTACGTTATGTGCCGGGACTGCAATAGCCTAGTGGTAACACTAGCGTGAAGCAGGATCCCAAGGCACGTGGGTTCGATCCTCTTCAGGGGTTTCTGGGGGCGCCCGTGACAAAAAAAAAAAAAAAATTACGTTATGTATGTAAATAAAATTGGGCTTAGTTAAAAGCCCACACTCTCTAACGAAAACCTTAGCAGTATACTTAGTCTGGTTTTATATAATTTCCTCGAAACCAAAATCAAACACTGACTCCTCTCTCTCTCTTTCTCCTTCTCCTTTCTGGGGTTTTCTCCCCTTCGACTTCGTCTCTATTCGTTTCTTGGTACACCTCAGCACACAGGTATATATCTCTACATACTCTTTGAGATACGTATTTGCTTCTCTGATCCGTTTAAGATTCTGAGATTGATTACTCTGTTGTAGATGGCGACGCGGAGATCGGGAAGTATGCCGTCACGGTTGCGGCAGCTTCTTTCCGGCGAAGGATCAATCGGCCCCTCTATTAGGCTCGACGCTGAGCCTGTGAGTTTGTTTGAATGTTAATTAGGGCTTTTTGTTTGAGTGAATTTAATTAGGGCTTATATCTCCATGCTTCTCTTAGCACTATCGGGAGTTAATTGATCTAGAATGTGTTGTTGTCTTGTGTTACAGCCTCCCGAGATCAAATCGTTTATAGATAAAGTAATACAAAGTCCACTCTCAGATATAGCGTTACCTCTCTCTGGTTTTCACTGGGCGTACAGTAAGGTAATTAATAATACCAATAATAATACCTAGTAGACTTTCTCATGGTTTCTTCTCACATGATTATGATTGATTGATTATTTCAGGGGAACTTCCATCACTGGAGACCTCTGTTTCTACATTTTGACAAGTACTTCAAGACTTTTTTATCATCTAGGAATGACCTTCTCTTGTCTGATAATATTTTACAAGACGAGGAACCCTTTCCCAAGTACACTGTTCTTCAAATTCTCCGGGTCATGCAGATCATTCTCGAAAATTCTCCCAACAAGAGCTCCTTTGATGGTTTAGAGGTATCCCCTCATTTGGACATTTCTAATATCCTCATTAACTTGTTTTGTTAACTCTTCCGACCACTTGTTTGTTTTGCCAGAACTTTAAACTCCTGCTTGCTTCCACAGACCCAGAGGTTCTTATTGCAGCCCTGGAAACTCTCTCTGCGCTTGTGAAAATTACCTCATCTAAGCTCCACAGGAGTGGGAAGCTGATTGGATGTGGTTCTGTAAACAGCTTCCTTCTCTCTCTTGCCCAGGGCTGGGGTAGCAAAGAGGAGGGTTTGGGTTTGTATTCCTGCCTTGTGGCTAAGGAGAGAAACCAGGAAGAAGGTCTGTCCTTATTTCCTTCCGACTTGGATAATAATCACAACGAAGCAGCTTCTCGGATTGGTTCCACTGTTTATTTTGAGTTGCGTGGACAGAGAATAGATGATGGCACAAATGCTTCTTCTTGTTCAAGGGTGATACAGATTCCTGATTTACACTTGAGGAAAGAGGATGATCTAGTGTTAATGAAGCAGTGTATAGAGAATTACAATGTTCCCCCGGAGCTCAGGTTCTCTCTACTCACCCGACTCAGATATGCTCATGCTTTTCGTTCCCCCAGAATTTGCCGGTTGTATAGCAGGATCTGCCTACTGGCGTTTATTGTACTTGTTCAGTCAAGTGATGCTCAAGAAGAACTTGCATCCTTTTTTGCAAATGAACCTGAGTATACAAATGAGTTAATAAGAATTGTCAGAACTGAAGAACCAATTCCTGGAACCATTAAAACTCTTGCCATGCTTGCGTTGGGGGCCCAGTTGGCTGTATACTCGGCCTCTCATGATCGAGCCAGGATTCTAAGCAGATCTAGCATCAGTTTCGCTGTAGGCAACAGAATGATTCTGCTTAATGTGCTTCAGAAAGCCGTGCTGTCTTTGAAGATTTCCAATGATCCATCATCTATTGCTTTTGTTGAGGCGCTACTTCAGTTTTATTTGCTTCACATTGTTTCATCATCATCATCTGGAAGCACTATAAGGGGGTCTGGAATGGTTCCCACGTTTCTCCCTCTCTTGGAGTATACTGATCCGACCCACATGCATCTTGTATATTTGGCTGTTAAAGCACTTCAAAAGCTCATGGATTATAGTAGTTCTGCAGTACCTCTACTCAGGGATCTTGGGGGAGTAGAGCTTTTGTCTCAGAGGTTAGACGTAGAGGTTCATCACATTCTAAAGTTGACTGGAGAGAACAACAGCGATATGGTAGTTGGTGAATCTTTAGAAATGAACGGTGATCAGTTGCTCTCCCGAAAGAGACTCATCAAGGTTCTTTTGAAGTCTCTTGGTTCTTCTACATATACT
Organism: Moricandia arvensis; assembly: GCA_905132765.1. Taxonomy (NCBI): domain Eukaryota; kingdom Viridiplantae; phylum Streptophyta; class Magnoliopsida; order Brassicales; family Brassicaceae; genus Moricandia; species Moricandia arvensis. Next base: position 15,737 of record CAJHQP010003243.1, on the reverse strand, counting down.
CCTGGAAATGCGAATAGGTCACAAAGTTCTCAGGAGAGTACGTTGCCTGCCACTTTGTCTTTGATATACAGGAATGCTGATAAATTTGGTGGTGATATCTATTACTCAGCTGTGACTGTTATGAGTGATATAATCCACAAAGACCCCACATCTCTTACTTCACTCTTTGAAATGGGCCTCCCTGAAGCATTTCTGTCTTCAGTTGTATCAGGAATACTTCCTTCTTCCAAGGCTATTGCATGCATTCCAAATGGCTTAGGTGCAATATCTCTTAATAGCAAAGGATTGGAGACAGTAAAAGAAACTTCTGCATTGCGCTTCCTTGTTGATGTATTTACTTCCAAGAAGTATGTTCTAGCTATGAATGAGGCCATCGTTCCGTTTACAAATGCTGTGGAAGAGCTTTTGCGTCACGTTTCATCTCTAAGAAGCACCGGTGTTGAAATAATCATTGAAATTGTGGATAGAATTGCAGGCTTTGGAGAGAGTGGTTCTTCATCATCTTCTGTAAATTTGAGTGAAAGTACTGCAATGGAAATGGATTCAGATGTGAAGAACTTAAATGCCGTCAGTCATGAGCAATTTGTTCAACTCTGCATCTTTCATCTGATAATTCTGCTCCACAGAACAATGGAGAATGCTGAGACTTCTCGCCTCTTTGTTGAGAAGTCTGGTATTGAGGCGTTACTTAAGCTTCTCTTGCGACCTAGCATTGCTCAGTCTTCTGAAGGGGTATCTATTGCCTTGCACAGCACCATTGTTTTTAAGGGTTTTACGCAACATCACTCTGCTTCTCTTGCTCGGGTCTTTTGCTCTTCTCTTCGTGATCAGGTGAAGAAAGCCTTAAAAGGACTGCAAGATCTCTCAGGGATATTCTTACTCGATCGAAAACTTTCTCCAAGTTGTGGAATTTTTGCTTCCCTTTTCCTTGTGGAGTTTCTTCTGTTTCTAGCTGCATCAAAGGATAACCGTTGGATGACTGCATTGCTTTCGGAGTTTGCAAATGGAAGCAAGGATGTTGTGGAGGATATAGGCCATTTGCACCGTGAAATTCTATGGCATATAGCAGTTTACGAGAGTGCAACGCTGGAAAGTCCAAATGCTTCTCCAGAGTCAGAGCAAACAGAGGTGTGTATAAATGGGACTGAAGGACAAAGATTCAGTTCTTTTAGACAGTTTCTGGATCCATTATCTCAGAGAAGAACGTCAGGATGGAGCTCAGAATCGCAATTCTTTGATTTGATAAATCTTTACCGTGATCTTGGGCGTACATCGACTGGAATTCAACCACGAGCAATCAGTGATGGTCCTTCTAGTTCATCAGATGTTTCTGGTAACAGAGAGCTTGAAAGAGATGGATCCTATTATACTTCATGCTGTGACATGGTGAAGTCATTGTCCTTCCACATCAGTTACATATTCCAAGAGTTAGGGAAGGCAATGCTGCTCCAATCTCGTAGGAGAGAAGATACAATAAATGTATCTGCGTCATCTAAGTTAGTTGCCTCAAGTTTTGCTTCGATCTCCCTGGATCACTTAAATTTTGAAGGCCATGAGACTACAGCTGAGGCATCAAGGTCAACTAAATGTCGGTACCTTGGCAAGGTTGTCGACTTCATCGATGCTGTCCTTCTTGACAGGCCTGATTCGTGTAATCCTGTTATGATAAACTGCTTTTATGGCCGGGGGGTGATTCAGACGGTTTTGACAACATTTGATGCTACTAGCCAGCTTTTATTTTCTATTAATAGGAACTACTCATCTCTGATGGAGACTGATGATGTTAAAGGAAAGCAAGATGGAAAGGAAGATGCAGATCATGCGTGGATATATGGTCCGCTGGCTAGCTACGGTAAGCTCATGGACCATTTGGTTACGTCATCGTTCATCCTATCACCATTCACAAAACACTTGCTCGTTCAACCAGTAGAAAATGGGAATATTCCATTTCCACAAGATGCTGAGACATTTGTGAAGATCCTGCAGTCCATTGTGTTGAAAGCTGTACTCCCGGTTTGGACTCATCCACTATTTACGGACTGTAGTTATGATTTCGTTACTACACTCATTTCCATCATCAAGCATGTGTATTCTGGAGTTGAACTGAAAAACTCTGGTGGCAACGGTAGCGCTCGTGTGACAGGTCCACCTCCTAGTGAAACAACTATTTCAACAATTGTGGAGATGGGGTTCTCCAGATCCAGAGCCGAAGAAGCTTTGAGACAGGTTGGATCTAACAGTGTTGAGTTAGCCATGGAATGGCTGTTTTCCCATCCAGAAGAAATCCAAGAGGACGATGAGCTTGCTCGTGCTCTTGCAATGTCCCTTGGAAATTCTGAATCAGATACAAAGCAGAATGTTGTAGATGAAAGTCGAGAACAGATTGAAGCAGAAGTAGTCTCACTGCCACCAGTTGAAGAGCTTATAACAACATGTACGAAGCTTTTGCAGATGAAAGAACCCCTTGCTTTTCCCGTTAGAGACTTGCTTGTATTGATATGCTCAGAAAACAATGGGGAACACCGATCTGGTGTTGTATCTTACCTTCTCAGCCGGATTAAGGATTGTTGTCCTGTCATCGATGACTCAAATAACAATCTGCTCTCTGCTCTGTTGCATGTTCTTGCTTTGATTCTACATGAAGATGCAGGTTCCCGCGAAGTTGCCCTGAAGGCCGGTGTCGTAAGAGTTGTGTGCGATGTACTCTCAGAGTGGGATTCTTCTAGTATTGATGAGGAAAATAATAATGTTCCAAAGTGGGTGACGACAGGGTTTCTTGCCATTGATAGGCTGCTACAAGTGGACCAGAAATTAAATACTGAGCTTATAGAGGAGTTGCAAAAAGGCGAGACATCTCTGGCCATTGATGAGAGCAAGCAAGTAAAGCTGCAACATGTTTTTGGCTCTCCACAGCTTGTTGATGTAGACGATCAAAAGAAGTTGATTGAGATTGCTTGCACATGTATCCGGAATCAGCTTCCTTCTGAAACTATGCATGCTGTTCTACAGCTGTGTTCTACATTGACGAGGAAACATTCTGTTGCTGTCTGCTTTCTTGATTTTGGAGGTGTGCAAGGACTGCTTTCTCTGCCGAGTTATAGTCTTTTTCCAGGGTTTGACTCAGTAGCTGCTAGTATCATCCGACATGTTCTTGAAGATCCCCAAACGCTTCAGCAAGCCATGGAATCTGAGATAAAACATGCACTTGCAACTCTTTCCAACAGGCACTCAAATCCGAGAATCTCTCCACGCAATTTTCTGTTGCATGTGAATTCTGTAATTGCTCGGGATCCAGTCACTTTTATCCAGGCAGCTCGTTCTATATGCCAAGTAGAGATGGTTGGTGAAAGACCTTACATGGTATTAGTGAAAGAAAAAGAGAAATCAAAAGACAAAGAGAAGGATAAGGAAAAATCTGACACCAAAGCACCTAAAATTCACCGAAAACCTCCTCAGTCGTTTATTGGTGTTGTTGAGCTGCTTCTGGATTCTATCTGTCATTTCATTCCTCCTCCAAAAGATGACATGGTTGAAGGTGATTCTACTTTAGCAGACATGGAGATTGATCTTGCCTCTGCTAAGGGAAAAGGCAAAGCGGTTGCTACTACACCTGAAGAAAAGAATGCTAATTCACAGGATATGTCAGCTTCATTGGCTAAAATTGTTTTCATTCTGAAGCTTTTGAGCGAGATGCTGCTAATGTATTCTTCCTCAATCCATATAATACTTCGAAGAGATGCTGAGATTAACAGTCTTAGAGGTCCTCAACAGAAGAGTGGTCAAGCTAGTGGAATATTTCATCATATTCTTCACAAGTTTATTCCATACTCAAGGGTAAAGAAGGAAAAGAAATCTGAGAGTGATTGGCGGCAAAAGATGGCAAGTAGGGCTAATCAGTTTTTAGTGGGCGCATCTGTAAGATCAGCTGAAGCAAGGAAGAGGATATTTTCTGACATTAGCAGTATCTTCAGTGACTTCATAGATACCTCCAATGCCCTTAGACCTCCAGTTAATGAAATACACATTTTAATAGATCTGTTGAGTGATATGCTCTCTGCTCGGTCACCTACTGGATCACATATATCTTCAGAAGCTTCAAATACCTTTGTTGATGCTGGATTGGTTAAGTCTCTTACTCGTACTCTTGAAGTGTTGGACTTGGACAATGTAGAATCCCCCAAAGCTGTATCAGGAATCATAAAAGTCTTGGAGTTGGTGACTAAGGAGCATGCCCATACTGCTGATTCAAACTCCAAGGATGAAACTGCGAACAATTCATCTGATCAAATTCAACCGGGAAGAGGAGATACCACTGTTGAAGCAGGTGAAACTATGCTTCAGTCGAATCATGATTCCATGACAACTGATCATGTGGAAAATTTTGGTGGTTCCCAGACCTATGTTGGTTCAGAGGATGTGACAGATGACATGGAGCATGATCAAGACTTAGATGAAGGTGAGGATGATTATATGCAAGAAGCAGCTGAGGATGCCGGGGGGTTGGAAAACAGGATTGGGTCGATGGGTATAGAACTTGAGATGCATACTCACGTGCAGGAAAATCTTGATGAAGAGGAAGACGAAGAGATGTCTGGTGATGAGGGTGAGGAAATAGATGAGGATGAAAACGATAATGAAGAAGAGGACGAGGAGGACAATGACTTGGAAGAAGAAGAAGATGATGATGTACATCACTTGCCTCATCATGACATGGATCAAGATGATCATGAGCTTGACGATGATGAATTTGAAGAGGAAGTTCTGGTTGAAGAGGATGAAGAGGATGAAGATGGTGAAGATCGGGTAATTCTCAGGTTTGAGGATGGAGTCAATGGGCTAAACGTTCTTGATCATTTGGAGGTTCTTAGAGATCATAGATTTTCTGATGAAACACTTCATGTAATGCCTGTTGAAGTCTTTGGCTCGAGACGTCAAGGACGAACAACTTCTATTTACAGCCTTCTTGGCAGAACTGGGGATGGTGCTACTCCTTCACAGCATCCTCTTTTAACGGGATCTCCATCACTTCCAGTGTCGCAACGTCAAGCAGGTTCTCTTTTGTTTTTGTACTTCTGTTCATTTCCCTTTATGTTATGTTATATATATTCCTGCCATCTTATCGTGTTTATGCTAGATTTGGTAAATTGGTGTATTCTAGTTAGCGTTTTGTTTGTGTTGATCTTCCTAAAGGAGCAATTTGTTAATCAACCGTTTTCTTCTCTTTGTAGAAAGTATACGTGATCTTACTGTTGGAGGTAGAGATTCCCACGGTAGTTCTTCGTCACGTCTGGATGCTATATTCCGATCTTTGAGGAATGGCCGGCAGGGGAACCGTTTGAATTTATGGGCTGATGACAGTCAGCAAATTGTTGGATCTGGCGCTTCTACCGTACCACAAGGTCTTGAAGATTTGCTGGTATCTCAGTTGAGACGTCCCAGCTCTGATAATCCTTCTGATCAGAATCCGTCACTTTTGGAGCCTCAATCACAGGCTGAGAGTGGGCAACCCCAGGAGGCAACAGTCAGACCTGAAATTGCAGATGAAAACGCCACTGATAATGGAGGTGCCAACGTGTCTGCCCCCACTATCGTTTCGCCAGTTGCATCTGCTCTCCCAGATACACGTGCCACTGCTACTGATTCTGTCTCAAACTCGCGGTCTCAGTCAGTGGAAATGCAATATGATCCAAATGATTCAACTGTTCGGGATGTTGAAGCCGTCAGTCAAGAAAGCGGCGGGAGTGGGGCAACTTTTGGTGAAAGCCTTAGGAGTTTGGATGTTGAGATCGGAAGTGCTGATGGACATGATGATGGTGCGGAAAGGCACGATGTACAGCCAGCTATGCGCTCAAGAAGAGCAAATTTGCCACTTGTGCCATCTTCAACTGGGCGAGAAGCTTCTCTTTACAGTGTAACTGAGGTTTCTGAGAACTCCGGTCACGAGGCTGAGCAGGATAATCCACAAGAGGAGCAACCAGTTAACAGGGATGTTGATTCTAGTTCTATCGATCCAGCATTTTTAGATGCTCTACCTGAGGAACTGCGAGCTGAAGTCCTTTCAGCTCAGCAAGGGCAAGCGGCAGAACCTTCTAGCAATGAACAGCAGAATTCTGGAGATATTGATCCTGAGTTTCTTGCTGCACTTCCTGCTGATATCCGAGATGAAGTTCTGGCACAGCAACAAGCACAACGGGTTCATCAGTCTCAGGAACTTGAAGGTCAGCCTGTTGAGATGGACACCGTTTCAATAATTGCAACGTTTCCTTCCGAGTTGCGAGAAGAGGTATTAAGTTGTTGCCTTTTTCGCGTCATGACCATGAGTAGAGTTAAAGTACATTCATCTAATATTATTTTTTGTAAACAGGTGTTGCTGACATCATCTGATGCTATTCTTGCAAATTTAACACCAGCACTGGTTGCGGAAGCAAACATGTTGCGCGAAAGGTTTGCTCATCGATACCATAACCGTGCACTTTTTGGTATGCATCCAAGACTTCGTAGAGGGGAGGCATCCAGGCGAGGTGAAGGTGTGATATCTGGAAATGAGGGGACTGCTTCTCGTAGGTCTGCTGCAAAGGTTATAGAGGCCGTTGGAGCTCCCCTAGTTGACAATGAAGCACTCCAAGGAATGATTCGTGTTCTTCGCATAGTTCAGGTAGTTACCTAATGCATTACTTTGATATTTAACTGACATCACTTCGACAATTCATTTATATTTCTTTGGTCTGCAGCCTCTTTACAAGGGTCCCCTGCAGAGGCTTTTGCTGAATTTATGTTCTCATGGCGAAACAAGGTCTTCCTTGGTTAATACATTCATGGATATGCTGATGCTCGACACAAGGAAGCCTGTTAACTACTCGAATGTTTCCGAACCACCTTATCGTCTTTATGCTTGTCAAAGCAATGTAACATATTCACGTCCACAGCACTTCGATGGTATGCTTCTTTTATAAACTGGATTCTGATTGGAGATGTTCTTATAAGAACCAAATGTCTTTTTGGGGGTTAGAAGTTTTGTAGATAACTTTTGTAATTATATTTGCAGGGGTTCCTCCTCTAGTGTCTCGGCGTGTACTGGAAACTTTGACATATTTGGCACGAAATCATATGTACGTAGCAAAGATTCTGCTTCAGTCCAGGCTTTCACTGCCTTCCCTTCAAGGTTCAGTACCCTCAGACAAGGCACGTGGAAAAGCTGTTGTAGTAAGTGATGATCACATGGACAGAGCGCAGCAGGAACCCGAAACTGTAGCCTTTGCGTTGCTTCTAAGCCTCCTGAATCAGCCCCTTTATTTGAGAAGTGTTGCTCATCTTGAACAGGTACTCCCTTTTCATTCGGTGCTATGGTTTGCCTTTGTTTAGTTTTGTGAAAAATAACTCGGGTTTGTATGTATTTGTTCCAGCTGCTGAACTTACTGGAGGTCATCATTGACAACGCTGAACGAAAGTCTGAGTCAGCTGACAGATCAGATGGGTCTGCCAGCGAGCAGCAGCCAACACCACAGGCCCTAGAAGTTGAAAACAATTCAGAAAACCAGGATATAGTATCTGGCACTGCTGGTACAGTGACCAAGCCTATTGTATCATCTGGAAGTTCGTCTACCAGAGCAGGGAGTGAATGTGATGTTCATAGTGTGTTGCTAAATCTTCCCCAGTCAGAGCTGTGCCTGCTGTGTTCATTACTTGCACGTGAAGGGTATGTCAGATGCTTATATGTGAACACCTCCTACTTTCTATCCGTCAGTAAATGTTTTAATTGCATCTTGCGTTACTAATTATGCTGTTCATTCAGTTTGTCAGATAATGCATACACCCTTGTAGCGGAGGTGCTGAAAAAACTAGTGGCCATTGCTCCAAGCCATTGTCACTTGTTTATCACTGAGCTTGCAAATGCAATACAGAACCTGACAAGATCAGCGATGAGTGAACTTCACATGTTCGGTGAAGCGGTAAAAGCGCTTCTAAGTACCACAACATCAGATGGATCAGCAATATTGAGGGTTTTGCAGGCATTAAGCTCCCTCATTGATTCGTTAACCACAAAAGGGAAAAACCAGCCGCAGAATTCAGAAGAGCATGTTGCTGTGTTTTCTCAGCTACCGAACATCAATTTAGCTTTGGAACCTCTGTGGACGGAGTTGAGCAATTGCATATGCAAAATAGAGGGGCATTCTGATTCTGCTTCTGTTACTACGTCTCCATCTTCGAGTTCAGCAAGCAGGGGAGCTGGAGTGAGCCAGTCACTTCCTGCTGGTGCCCAAAACATCTTGCCTTATGTAGAGTCGTTTTTTGTTACCTGTGAGAAATTGCATCCATCATCACAGTCTGGTTCAGGTAATAATGATAATACCTCGGTTCCCATGGCTTCTGATGTTGAGGAACAGCCCAAGGGGGGTCCAGGGCCAAGCAGCTCCAAGGTGGATGAGAAATATGGTTCTTTTATCAAGTTTTCTGAAAGGCACAGGAAACTACTTAATGCTTTCATCCGACAAAATCCTGCTCTGCTTGAGAAGTCCTTTTCACTAATGCTCAAGGTTCCACGTTTTATTGAGTTTGATAACAAACGTGCATACTTCAGATCAAAGATAAAACACCAGCATGACCATCACCATAGCCCTTTGAGAATCTCAGTGAGAAGAGCGTACATTCTTGAAGATTCATACAACCAGTTGAGAATGAGGTCAAATCAAGAACTGAAAGGTAGACTGACTGTTCACTTCCAAGGAGAAGAAGGTATTGATGCTGGTGGGCTTACGAGGGAATGGTATCAGCTATTGTCAAGGGTTATTTTTGACAAAGGAGCTCTTCTGTTCACAACCGTTGGCAATGACTCGACTTTCCAACCGAATCCAAACTCTGTTTACCAGACAGAGCACCTCTCCTACTTCAAATTCGTTGGCCGTGTGGTAAGAGTTTTACAGCTCCTTTTTGTTTTACCTAAGTAGACTACTAGTGCAGCTGCGTTAACTCCTAAAGAAAAAATTCAAACTCTGCTGCACAGGTTGGAAAAGCTCTGTTTGACGGGCAACTACTTGACGTCCATTTCACTCGTTCTTTTTACAAGCATATCTTGGGAGTTAAGGTCACGTACCATGACATTGAAGCTATAGATCCCGATTACTATAAAGCCCTGAAATGGATGCTGGAGGTATATATATTTGTACACACTGTAGATACTTTTGTTTGTTTGTTACTCATCTGTTCTTTTTCTATATATATGCAGAATGATATTAGCGATGTCCTGGATCTCACTTTTAGCGTTGATGCTGATGAGGAAAAGCTAATACTGTATGAAAAAACGGAGGTAACTAAAACTTGATCAGCCTTTTAACAGTTGTCTTTGAAATAAAATTTTGTTCTGAAGTTGTCAGACATTAAAAAAAAAAAAAAAAAAAAAATTGCAGGTGACTGACCATGAACTGATTCCTGGAGGCCGGAACATTAAAGTTACAGAGGAGAATAAGCATGAATATGTAGACCTAATAGCTGAGCATCGATTAACGACAGCCATTCGTCCTCAGATAAATGCATTCCTGGAAGGGTTTAGTGAACTTATCCTTAAAGATCTAATATCGATTTTCAACGACAAGGAACTGGAGTTATTGATAAGTGGTCTTCCTGAGATCGACTGTAAGTATATATATATATTACCTGTACCAAGAATTTCATTGCCTTTTATTTATTTTGTTCTGACCTTTCGTTGGGTTATTTATGTATGCATCAGTGGATAACCTGAGGGCGAATACTGAATATTCTGGGTACAGTCCTGGATCCCCTGTTATCCAGTGGTTCTGGGAGGTTGTTCAGGGATTGAGCAAAGAAGACAAAGCCCGTCTATTGCAGTTTGTGACTGGAACCTCTAAGGTTTAAAAAAAAAACATGTTGGTTTGGTTTGGTTTCATTAAAGAATTATAAAATGGGAAACTGAGGTTTTGAACTCTCAACACAGGTTCCTCTGGAAGGATTTAGTGCTCTTCAAGGAATTTCAGGGGCACAGAAGTTTCAGATCCACAAGGCATATGGAAGCGCTAATCACTTGCCGTCTGCTCATACCTGGTAAAAAATCTCAATCCGAAACTATTCTCTGATGAATCAATCATATGGACGACCACAAATATTAATAATACAAATGCAAAAATGCGTTGCTTGCAGTTTCAATCAGCTAGATCTGCCAGAGTATCCGTCTAAGGAACATCTGCAGGAGAGGCTGCTGCTTGCAATCCATGAAGCAAGCGAAGGATTCGGATTTGGTTAACACATAAACCAGCTTCCTTTTTTTTTTTTTTTTGCAATTTCATTATTCTATACATATACCTTTTAGGCAAAACGAATGATCTTATATAATTCTCACTCTCTACTCAAACGCCGTCGTTTCCTTTTTTAAAGAGTATGTTCAATAGATCATTTTAGAGAAAATTACTTTGAAGCACATAAACCAAAAGGAAAGACATGCACATAAAATTACTTTCAGTTTGCTATTACACAAGCACAGTTACAATTTGTACCACCCTTTCGACTTGATATAGGGGAAAAAACTAAAAATTCTCTGACTAAATTATAACAACACAACAACATAAAAGAAAAATACTAAATTATAGTTACTATACAAAAACCAAAAAAAAAACTATCTTTTATCTATTTTTTTCACTTAATCTTTTTTATTCACCTTTTCTCAATCTTTTTTTTTTGTGTATTTAAAATTTATAAATTTCATTTTCATCATTTTCTATAATTATAGAATTACGTACAAAGACATTAGTGACATTCAATCTAACACGAACGACAATTATTTGTACATTTTCTTTATTAACTTGACTCGTCTTCTTTCCTTATATTTTGAAGCTTCATGGGAGTCCATGAACTCGCGAAGCATATGAATTAGATTCCCGTCTCAAAAACTCATCTCTCATCCACAAATCATCCACCCACGACACAACCATTCATGATAAATTCATCCACGACGCACACCCACAACTCACGCATCCAAGTTTCACCCATCCAAACTACTCCCATTTTTGATGAATCTGTTCAGTATGAACTCCTCCATGCAATATCTCTCCATGACAATGGTGTTGAAGGTGGAAAATGACAAAGTTGAAAAAGAGGTAATGGTTAAAACAGAAATATAAAAATGAGTTATATTGTAAAGCTGGATTGAGACGGAAAAAAACGTATTAGACTGCAAAATGAACATAGAATAATGTGTGTTAACCTGTAAAAACATTAGAGGAAGTGGTGTTTTGTCTCTTGGTTCAACGAAATTTGGCAGAACCCGTGTTACAAAAATTGCTGGCCAAGGAGATGTTGATTGAGTTTGAGTGTTTTTGTTATGATTGGACCATAAAACTGGAAATCATGGTGAGATCTAAAACATTCAGGATAAGAAATTTTTGAATGAAATTGCAAAATCCATTAACCACCATGTTGACGAAGAAGCTCAATTTAGAGGTAAACAATCAAACCCATCCACGAAATACCATCCATGCCACACCTGTCCAAACAATGCAATAATCATAATCCATAAGCCATCCAAACTTCATCCATCCATGATGAACTCATCTACGACACATACAAAAAACCAACATAGGAGGTGCTGACTGAGTTTGGGTCCAGTCTTGTTGCAATTGGACATTTAGGAAGTCATGAGGCGAGAACTAAAACTGAAAATCTCGTAAATAGATTGAAAACCTCCTCATTAATCACCAAATTGACGAATAAACTCTATAAAAATGAAACACAATCAAACCCCATCGACAAACCACCATCCACATTACACCCGTCCAAACAATGGGAAAAACATAATCCACAACCCAATATCCATCCACACATCATCCATCTATGTTGTGACAGTCCACAACAATTCATGCAAAACCGTGCACACACTCATACATACACATTCATGCACACAAAACACATCCACTCAAAAACTTTATCCAATTAAATGCTAATCCAAAAATTAATAATAAATTACTAAGACATATCAAAATTGATGTTAAAATTTGTAGAATAAATTTAAGTATATTAAAATGTAATTTTAATTTTTGTCTTATGTTTTTTTTTGATAATTTTATATTTATTTGAAACTATTCTCTTAAATGTTTTCATCTTCTCCTCCCAAAAATGTAAGATTTAGATCTATAGATTTTAGATTATTATTTTATGCATATATTCAAATAAAATTCTATAGTCAAACTCTATATTTATAATTTGATACTATTTTAGCTCAAAAATAGTTTTGGATCTGAATCTGTTTTCATGTTTTCAAAATGTAAATATTTTCAAGTCTGAAATTTTTTGATGCATAAGAAATTGATGAATCCTACTTAAAATTTAAGGCTAGTAAGCTTTAAATCTTAAGGAAACTGCATTAGAAGTCTACTTAAACATGATTTTAAATGTTTTTATGTTTATCCATAAGGTATTAATTTTCATGGTTTTGATTTTCTTCTTCTAAAAATGTCGGATTTAGATATATAGATTTTAAATGTGTATTTTAGAAATTAAAGATAATATATTTCAAATGAAGTCTACTAAAACATAAATTTTAAGTAGAATCCAGATGAAATCTACTAAATGTGATTTTAGACCTTTTTAATGTTCTTTCGCATATAGTATTAGTAGATATTAGAAAACATCACTAGAAGACTTCATTTGAATAATCGATATTATGAATAATCAGATAAATTTTAGAAGAATCTCTTAAAATTTACTTATAATATATTATCATAATAAAATATTTGTTTGTAAATTATTTGTATGATATTATTATTTTTTTAGCTAGCAAATTTATCACAATATACACTAATCAACCAAAACATTGAATCCATCACGACTGTAATACATAAATATATCAAACTTACTCATAAGCAAAAACCATAACTAACACATGTGAGAAAAAAAATATTTACAAATATTTCTCAAAAAATCTCAAGAGTAAAACTAATCTCAAAGACCTCCCAAAAAATATCAAGAGTATATTTCAAACAAAATCTCAAGAACTATCTTTAATCACTCATTCTCCCTACACAACAGGTAGCTAAACCATTCTTTGCAAAAAAAAACACATTAAACAAAATTAGCAAAAAAAATATTTCATATTTGATAAAATTGCACAAACATACTTCATTAGAAGTATAAACTAATTAGTTAACAACATAATCAAACAAAAGAATTGGGGTAGACTTTTTTTCAGTTGCGGCAAGTAGACTTTTTTTTCAGTTTACTAGAGTAAACTCCCATAAATATTATTTAGTTAGGTTACTTGTTGCAGCTACATAATGGGTTGGTTATTTTTCCAATTGGAAAAGTTCAAAATTTACAAGAATAGACTTCGTCTTTTAAAAAAAAGGATTTGCCAAAAATGACATAAAACTTGATTTTAAATGCAAAAGTGTACCTCAACTTAAATTAAATGCAAAAGTAACTCAAAAAGCTAGTGAAATTGCAAACATCCCCTCATGACTAAACAAAAAGAAGTATTGTAGTTTATTATTATAACTTTGCGAGCCAAAAGATTTTCAGGGAAGTTTTATGAGAAGACTTCCATGAAAGTCTTCTCATAATGTAGATATTAAAAATAATTTATAAAATTTATAAAAGAATATTTTGATTAGTAAAAAATCCTAATATTGTAATTATAGAGATTTGTAAATGATGTAAATTTAAATTTTCTAAAATTGAATAGTTTTCAACATAGATGAGTAAATATATGGTTTAGGGTTTGATAACTATGTTATAGTAGTGTATGTGTTTTTAGAGTTAGATTGTGGTATCTTAATTTTAAAAAAAAAAACTAAATTTGACCTATATGTGTTTAGTTTTGTATATATTAAACATTTTATAAGTTTATTTTAAGTTTAATAAAGTTTTTGTATGTGATTTAGTAAATATTTGATTTTAGGATTTTGGAAGACTTAAATTTTCGAAGATATAATGCAATAGAAGACTTACTGAAAGACTTAACTACCATTTGTTGCTTAAAATTTTAGAATAATTTAGGTTTCCCGCCTATTGCTAAGTCTTTCAATAAGTCTTCTATAACTCTTCGAGTGGAAGTTTTAAATCTTCCAGTGAAAATCTTAAGTCTTTCATAAGATCTAGTGTATTAGATCTTAAAAATAATTTAATAATTCTGTAAAAAATATTTTGGTTTGGGAAAAATTTTAATCATCTGATTATAGACATTTTAAGTGATATAAATTTAGATTTTAAAGTTTATTTAAGTTTTGTGAAGTGTTTGTTTCTAATTAGTTAGCTATTTTGAGTTTAGGGTATAGGTGATTTAAGTCTTCCAATAAATAATGCACTAGAAGACTTAGGGTTTAGAATACTTTCATGTAATTATTCGAGGATGCATTCTATTAGAAGACTTACCTGAAAGTCTTCTGAATCAAAATATTTAATTTATTGGAATTTTTGTCTTTTTATATAAAGAAAAATTTACAGATTATCTCACTTCCTCTCAAATGGCTCCAAAAAATGTAATTTTCTCATTCTAAAACTCTCGAACTTCTCTCCAATCTGTTTGAACATAAAAAACCAAACTTTATATCAATTTCTCATATTTATCTCATGTTTCTCACCTATTTATTTTGTTTTTCCAGGTTTTTCATCACATGGTTCTCATCTTCCACTTCTTTAAATGTAGATCTATAAATCATATTTTATTATTTGGTAACTTCTTATTGTTTAAAGTTCTTAATTTTTGAAAACTCTTTTTGTTGTTTTAAGTTCTTACCTTGATTTTGAAGCTTTGCAATGTTTTGAAGTCAATTTAATGCTTTCGGATATGCATGTTTTTCAGATCTAAGACGACTTAGGATATAGAAGACTTTCAAGTAAGTCTTTCATAGAAAAAAACTAAACTTTATATTAATTTCTTATTTTTATCTCATGTCTTTCTCACTGATTTATTGTGTTTGGATATGCAGGTTTTTCAAATCTAAGACGATTGGAAGACTTTCATGAAAATCTTCTCGGAAGACATTCATAGAAGCCTTCTCGGAAGTCTTCCAACAAATAATGCACTAGAAGACTTCTGCGGAAGTCTTCTGAGGGAATGTAAATTTAAGGTTTAGAAGACTTTCAAATAAGTCTTCCAGGAGGTATTCTATTAAAATACTTTCAATTAAGTCATTCATAAAAAAACTAAACTTTATATTAATTTCTAATTTTTATCTCATGTCCTTTCTCACTAATTTTATTTTGTTTAGATATGCATATTTTTCAGATCTGAGATTACTTGAAAGAATTTCATGGAAGCCTTCTCGGAAGTCTTCCAACAAATAATGCACTAGAAAACTTCCACAGAAGTCTTCTAATGGAGTCTTCTCTCATTTTTTGGAGTCCAAACTTGTTTTTGTAAAGGAATGATCTATAATAATTTTGTTTATGGTCATTTTGTGATTTGTAGCTGTACTTTTTTAATTGTGTATTCTTTTGTAAATTTAAAGATATATTAATGAAAAAAATTGTATATATTCATGTCTACAATATTATCTTGCCAAAATTACTTGACATTATTAAATTTCTTGATACAAATTCAATATCAAAATACAATAACACAAAAAATTAGTCAAATTTACTACGACTAAGGGATAATACTTCTCAAGAAAACTTAGCTAAATTCACCAAATATTAAATATTACATAAATACTTAAATCTATTCTGAGCATCAAAATCAATACTAGTCTTCTAATGTCTTCTTGTTAGAAGACTTATAATTAAGTTTTATGGGA
>CAJHQP010003242.1:0-70687 GCA_905132765.1 Moricandia arvensis | reverse complement strand
TGTCTTCCTATTTTATAAACTATACTATAATAAATCTTAGATAGTATAAGTTAGAGAGAAAAAAATAAAAAAATTCATGGATACCATCAAAAAGGTGTACACTAGGTTCACACGATAGTGGGAACATAAACGATACTATAAGTTACTAGAAAGAAGTAGAGAGGGGGTTACTATCAACTTATAAGGTTCAGCCTCATGTTACCTATTATACTATATGATGCGTGCTATAGTAACCTAAGTTAATATTGATAAGAAGCACATAAGGTGGTCATAATTAGTTCTTGAAAATTGGTAATAAGAGACAATGGTGTGATACAATGGAGAAAGTCAAATATGAAATAATAAAGTACAACATAAACTAATATACTGTAATTTAGGTGTACATTATTAATCCATGTGTTCTATTCCTTAGTAACTAACATTTAACATAATTTAAGTTGTCCCATCAGTAGCATAACATGACTGAAAATGTATGGCTCCCCATTAGCATAATTTGTGTGGCTCCCCATTAGCATAATTTGTATGGCTCCCCATTAGCATAATTTGTCGGAACTGCGACTCCGCAAGCTTCTCTTGAGTGGCATCAGAAAGTGTGTCTTTTATCACCTCGATCCATCTCAAATTAAAGTAGTTGTTTAGCCTCTTCCGGCCTGTGGGTTCAAACCCAATCTGAAACAATCCCTCTGGCAAGCCTAACTCTTCCATACTATACATCGAAAACCATACATTAACAACAACAATGTAATGAAAATGGGAGAAAGGAACATAGACGTTTGTCTTGAAGTCACCTATATACTTCAGTTCATACACAAATGAAATATGTACCACTTTATAAATAACTATACTATACTTGTAAACCTATAATATAAACATTTTAATGCAACTTTTATTTAAAAACTACTAATTATATCACCAACAGCGGTTTATACGCTACACGTTCACCAATAAAATTGTTATTATTAGGTCAACAAAAGTGTGTCCCAATAAGATAAATCTTACTATCTATACTATATTCGTTAACCTATAGAATACTCATCCACCACTCAACAGAAGTTTAAGGGCTAACAATGAATACATTGTCTCCATAATAGATACATTTACCAATAGAATAGTCATTTCAAACTACATAAGTGAGGTTAAAAACAATTAAACGCTGTAAACCTACAAACCATGAACAAAAGAAAATCTTAGTATGTAAATTAAAAACAAATACAAATACTATAGTCAGTCACCGCTCCACATATTTTGGTCCAAAATGAGAACCATTGTGTCTATACTTTATGCATTTACGAATAGAATAGTCATTTACATCCACATGAGTCGGTTTAAAATAACGAATAAACTGTTGTGATTCTACAAACTATGCTAAAAAGAATATATTACAATCTATACTATATCCGTTTACAAAAAGTATAGGCATTATCGCTCCACATAATTTAAGTCCAAAGGACAACCAGTGTGTTTATACTATATACCTTTCCAAATAGAATATCATTTATGCTCCACATCGAATATCATTTTTACGTTTAGAAGTAGTATAGTCATTTTCTCTCTACTAAACGTTAGTCCAGAAACGAAAACTTTTGTGTCTATTCTATATACATTAACTAATAGAATAGTCATTTCCAAGCACTTGAGTCGGGTTTAAAAATAATTAAACCATAGTGAACGTACCAACAATGCTTAAAATATTATCTTACTATCTATACTATAGACGTTTGCAAATGCCAACAAGCGTGTCTATACAATATGTCTTCCCAAATAGAATAGTCATTTACGCTCCATATTAGTCAGGTAAAAAACAAAAAAACGTATTTAATTTACAAACCATCCAACAAGTTCTATACTATAAACACAGATCTATAGTCTTTAACATTTACTCATCACACCTAATTATCCCACAAACATAACTCAACTAAATGGGTTCTTCACCGCGAAGCACACACCACAATCAACGACATGCATGTCACAATATACATTCACCAAAAATACAGGTTCATTTTTTTCCATACCTTCTCTTCGCCGCCTTGATACCCATGCACTAGATCTACATACATAATTTTTTTCTGATTAAGGATATACACTTCCCGCCGGGATGACTCCGAAAGTAATCGCCTCCCGTAATAAGCAACCATCAAAACCCGTGTTACCTCGATGAAGTGGATCCTACCGGAAGATGGCTGCGTTGAGTACGGTCTCTGTCTGTTCCGCCGCTGAATCCCTTAAACTTCTAATCGGACTTCTTCCCGTACCCAACAACCACCACAATTTCTTGTCCACCTCCGTGTACACAAATCCTCCTGTTAATTGAGCCCCCAACCCGAACTTATCAAACCTCTTTGTCATAGTCGCTTCGCCTTCGGCTTATCAAACATTTGAGAGAAATGATTTTTTGTTTGTAAATGAAACAAAGACTACAAAAAAATACATTTCCCTTTCCACACGCAGGATAAAAGCTCTTTTACCAATAATGAGGACAATATGTAACATATTCTAACCATGAGCTTATTCTGGTTATGGACTGCAATTATTCTTGGGCTATGTATATGAGCCCAAATTTCTCTAAAAAAAGACACCATCAACTTTAAAAGTATTTAAGATACACAAAACTACATACATATAAGTTAAAATTTAAAATTTCAAAAAAAAAATTTAAGCTTTCAAAATCTAACGTTAAGAATACATATAATACTACAACATATGCTACTAAAATCAACTTTAAAAGTGCTTAATATACACAAAATTAAACATATATATGTTAAAGTTCAATTTTAGTAGATCTTAATTTGTATTATTTATAAATGTTTACAGTTACATGATTTCAATTTTCCCACATCAAATATTTTTTTTATAAAATTTATAAATTATTTTTAAGATCTATTATATGAAAAGACTTCTTGGAAATCTTTCAAAAGACTTACAAAACCTTAGTATACTTACAAAACCTCATAAGACTTTACGGGGTTATATTCGTAAAAATGATTTCTGGTTTTTTATTTGTTCATAAAAGGTTGATTTTAAGTTCACCAGCTTTTCGAGTCATTTTTGAATTTGATTCAAGCTTGGATATACTTTTGGAGTTAAAATCAATTTTTGAGTCATATTGTTCAAATTTTCCTTTTAAATATCTTATTTAATATTTTGCTTTAATAAATGAAGTATGCTGTAAACAGTATAAATATATGTTATAATATATATTTAATCTTTTCTTTTGTATTTATAAAATAGTTAGTAAATTAATTATATATATATATATATTATTTAGTGTAATAATTTAATTAGGAATATGAATTGTTTATATATAAATATAATAGAAATTTTATTTCTTATTCTATAAATCAAAATTGAATTACTATTTATTTGTAATAAAATTTAAGATTAATTACGAACTTTCATTATTTAAAATAAATATTAAAAACAATAAGTATCTATATTTTAAATAAAAAGATACTAAAAGATAATGTTAAAATGCAATATTAGAAAGGGCAAATCTCTCAAATTGTCCCTTTTAATTTTTTTTTTCACAAAATAGCTCTAAAAGACCAAAATAGACTTTTTTATTTTAAAAATTTTTACATTTTTTTAATTTTTTTAGTTTTAAACCTCACCTCCTAAACCTCACCCCATAACTCTGAACCCTAACTCTAGATTAGTTAATCCAAGAGGTATAAATGTATATTTACACCTTTTAATAAAGTCTATTTTGGTCATTTTCTCCTTGAATGCTATTTTGTGGACAAACTTCTTTTTTAGACCTATCTTAGGGTATTTATCTATTAGAAAAGATACTTAAAATATCTTTTTGATATCTCATTTTAAAAATATTTAAATAATATGTCAAGATTGTCTGTATATTTATTAATAACTAATTTTGCTGTATGCAAAATAATAAAAATAATTAAATGAAATGGTTCAAACTAGACTATTTGTAAGTAAATGAAACTTTCTTCTGTTTTAGTTGTATTGATAGTAATGTTTCTTTACAATCCTCATTGGGTTATGATTGACAAAAAAAAAACTATCGAATATTGATAATAAAAATTATTTTCGTCAATAAGAATAATGATATCATAAAATAATATCCTTTTATTTTAAGTTATTTGAAACCCATGTTTTTAAAATAAATAATAGTATTAAATTTTTCTTAACTGGGATATTTTGTATTTAAAATAAATAATATTATTAAACATTTCAAAACCGCTTTGCTGGTTACCATACTCAATATCGGTTGTTTCGAATCCATTTGGTGTATTCTTGAAGGCTCACCTACAGTTCAAGTTTGTTAGTATGTGAAATATATACTAATATGTTTGGGCATTTAGCCAAATGTGGTATAAATATCTATAATCTTTTATTTCTTTATATAAAATATTTTTTAAAAAAAAGGGGCAAGCGACGATCTGATTATATACGGTAGAAACTTTATAATTAATACTCTATAAGTTAATAAACACCACAAATTTATAAATTCTTTTGGTTTCAAATTAGACCGGTTCAAAGTATTACACAAATCAAAATATGACACAAAATATGACCTATTTAAATATATAGTCCCATCAAAATTAGAAATTAATAATTTATATGTATACATATTTTATATAAGTATGAAATTATCACTAAAGTTTTATTTTATATTCACAATAGAATTATCTTTATATTTTCTTAACACTTGATATATTTTATGAGATTTAGTAAAATTATATCTAAAACCACATTGAAGTTACCACATTGAAATTCTAGGAAACATATTATAAATACACCAAATTATGTAATAAACCAATATAAATTTCAAATTAAAAATAATAATAATTAATATACATACATAAAAATTAAATATTTTTTCTTATTTTCAAAAAACAAAATATCTAAAATAGAAAAATCTCTAAATAAGGATTTTTTTTATAAATTAATAACTCTATAATTAATTAAATCAGCGTAGTCTAAACATTATTAATTTATATATTTTACTGTATAAATATAAATGTTAAAAGAAAAGATAAATTATAGAGACCAATATGGAAACCCAACTCCATTTTAATAACTTTTTAACTATGGAAAATATATGTACATTTCTGGTAACCACATGCATTGACTATTGACTATAAATATTGTGATAGGGTGTTTTTTCCTCTTTTAAGATGGAAATTATAGAGACCAATATGGAAATCCAACTCCATTTTAATAACTTTTTAACTATGGAAAATATATGTACATTTCTGGTAACCACATGCATTGACTATTGACTATAAATATTGTGATAGGGTGTTTTTTCCTCTTTTAAGATGGAAATAAAAAGGAAAGGAAAAAATGTAACGTATATTTGAAAAGAAAAGTCTGAACAAGATTCTCATTGAGATATCAAATCTCTATAAAATCATATTATCACAGTTTTTTTTAGAAATGAAGAGAGCATCGCAAATACAAGATAAGGTTTAGATCTTTTCTAATAAAAAATCACGGGTTAAGTTTAGGGTTTGTTCCTTGGTTTTTGTCAAAGCAATGAGGAATCAGATTCGTAGGAGGGGTACAAGGAGGAATCCGGTTTGTAGGACGACGACAGTGAGTGATTTTCCAGACGAGTTGCTGCTGAAGATACTGTCTTTTCTTCATGTATGGCAAAAGGCTCAAAGACTTTTGAATGCTTGGAAAAAGTAAGTTTCCAACATATTTCTCGTTATTTGTTGTAATCAAAGTTGTGTTTCTTATTATTGAGTCAGTGAAGGACTAGGCTGATTGTCCCTTTTGTGTATGTTTGTGTTTCATGTGTAGAATCTATGATCAAATAATTGTTAAATCTTCATTAAAAAATAAATAAATGGTAACAGACCCTACATGCGATGAGTAGGTGCAATATAACTAAAAATATATAAAAACTGGGAGTGGCTTTCGTCTCCCATATACTAAACTGAAAGATAAATGGGTTAGTGTTGTCCGTCCAACTTATTCACCAACCCAAAGTCACAAAGCATCCATGCAATGTCCAACTTACTACTTGTCTCTTTTGTCGCACGTAACTCTTAAGTAGAACTTTGTAGAGAAGAAACTAAAAAATCCATAGAACCAGAGTTTTCAATCAGAGATACAAACCCAAAATAATTGGGGATTCTTTTGCCAGAGAGCATTGCAATACTGACTCAACTTGAACCACTTTCAATTGACTTTTTTAAAAACAACCGTCCAAAGTAACAAAAACATCTATTGCAATGAGAAATATACAAACCCTAATCAGTAAGTTTCATCGTAGGTATAGCATCGCATTACTGATTCAGTTCTTGAGCCACTCACGTTAATATTTTTAATAGTAACCGAAAAGACAACTCCTTTGATGTCGCTGAAGGAGGTCAAGGCTAACAAACGTGACGTGCGGAAGTATCCATAACAATTCATGTACTCTACTTAATTGTGGGAAACTAAGTATCGTTTTTAGTTTTTTCTTAAAACCTCTAATTCTCAAAAGAAAATGATCCTTCTAAAAGGAAACTAAACTAGAAGAACTGCACATCTCTTCTGCTGATGGGGTTATCATAGATTTCAGTTTCACTATCAAAAATAGAATCTCAAATTTATGGCAGGAACAGGCAAAATGAAAACAAATAAAAAAATATGAAAATGTAACGTACATTTGAAAAGCAAAAATGTAAGACCATGATTATCGGATGGGGTGGGTGGGGTTCTGATAAGGACTTTTGTGAATCCTAGATCAAAATAGTATAGATAAGTGTCAATCCAATCCTAAGTGACCATGATGCAATGAGAATATAAGTGTATGCTTAATCTAAGTGCAATCAGTTTGGGTTTTAATAGTAACAAGTGACAAGATAAACAAAGCAATAACTAAAGCTTAATCCAAATGGTGACAAAGGAATTCATGGGTTAAGATATTGACTTTGGGTGATCAAGAGTCAAATCTAGAGTGTTAAGAAATTAATCAACAATCAATCAAGTTTTAAAGGTCTAGACACAATTCATTAAACTAGTTCTTTCTCAAGATAAGAGTTCATTTGCAATCAAAGACTAAACATCAATTCTCATTGGCATAATCTTATCAAACAATCATTAACAGCAAGTCTATTAACCATCTAAGCAATTCTAGCATCAATTCTCATTGGCTAAGCAAGCAAAGAGCAATATAACCTTGGTTCAGACATCTCATAGAACACCTCTCAGGCATGAAATGTCTAATGATCTAGACTAGTGATATCAAGTCTAATCTAGCATTAAGAACAAGTTATAAGCTTAGAACAAAATGAATCTAACAACCTACACTCTAAATCATCACTTAATCACCCTAATCACCCTAACCCATAAGTTCTAAAGAGGTTTACTCACTAATCTTCATGTTTAACCCTAAACCTATGGAAGATAGAAGATTAATCATGATGGAATAAGCAAGATAAACTCAAAAGATTGATAAAGATTCAAACTTTTCTCCAAATGGTCTTTTTTTGATTCCAGAGAAAACAAGATATGATCCTCCAACCAGGTCTTAGAAGTATTAATATGAAGCTAAAACTCGAGTTGGTTCAACCACAAACCAGGATTAAACCAGAATAAACCGAAATCAAATTATTAAAAACAACTGGCGCGCCCTTCTTTTGCTGCGGTGGTGCCCGTGGCAGTTCTTCTTTTGGTCGCGGCCTGCGTATGCCGCGGCGTTGCCCGCGGCGAATCCCTGTCCATTTCGTCGACCAACGGCCGCGCTCTCTGTATGCCGCGGTCTTGTCCGCGGCGTTGCACTGCCCGATCTCGGCGTAAGATGGCCACGACCAGCCTTCACCCGCGGCTACATGCCCGCGGTGCTCGTCTTCTCGCCGCGGCATACGTATGCCGCGGCGTGCCCGCGGTGTTACACTGCCAATACCCCATTTTTCATCATTTTGAATGATTCATGACTCTTTTGGCTCCAAAACTTCACTTGCACTTCTTCAAACCTGAAAATTTGCAAATGCAATGCAATGCAACCTATATGAACCTAAACACTAGTGCAAATGATCAATTTATACACAAAATACAAGATTAAAACCATGAATTATGCAAGATATCAGGTTCTTAGTGGTGGGAAGGTGGTGGGGCCCACAAAAAAAGAAAACCGCTTCCCAAACTCACCAATTAAGCACCGATCACTAAAGGATTTCTGCATTGTTCGCGGACCTCACTGACACGTGATGACCTGTGATTGATGTTTTTTTAATTTTTTTTTTAAATTCGGCCGAAAAAGAAAAAAAAAACTCTTTCGGTTACACCGATAATTATGCTCTAACGTACATTTGAAAAGCAAAGTCTGAACTAAATTTCCATCTCTTATATTAAAAGAGAAGCATTTGGTTTTAATGCGTTCACATTATATTTGACACATGACATACTCATATCACTTTGAAAAAGAGTACACTGAGTGATACAAATACCTTTTGTAGCGAACCCAAAGATCCGAGTCATTTCCAATTCAATGAAAAGACTGAAACAAGAGTTATTGCAGTCGAACTAAAACGAAAAATATCATCAACACAAAGTTTATATCTAACCTCTAGATAACACGCTGGCTTGAACCATAACTGGCCCACCAAGCAGCACTTGAAGGAGAATAGGTCATAACAGAGAGACCAAACCCCCTGTATTATCCCCTCACGCCATACGACTTGATGATTTTTGTGGCAACATCAATACCACCAGTATACGTAGCATGACCTGAGAGTATCTTTGCACCATCAACTTTTGGCTAACCTGTAGCAAACAGAAGACACTGGGATATTAACATTCACACCTTCACCACAAAACACGGCCTGTGAGAAAAGAGATGCTGTCATCCCAGCCATGCCATTGGCAATAGCAGCTTGCGTAGGCTCACTAAACTTGAAAGGTGCAACCAACTTCAAAGCAGAAATCTTTGTAGTCTCCAGAGCGGTTAAGAATATGATCCTCGCCGGTACAGAGCCTGTGATGACAGTACCAAAACCTCGGTAGAGACCAGGAACACCGTCGTTTTTAATTGAAAAGAAAACTCCTTTGATGTCGCTGAAGGACGTCAAGGCTAACAAACGTGACGTAGCGGAAGTACTCATAACAATTCATGTACTCTACTTAATTATGGGAAACTAAGTATCGTTTTTAGTTTTTTGGGTTATTTTTGAATTTGATTCAAGTTTGAATATACTTTGACAAAAAACAACTATTAAATATTGATAACAAAAAATTATTTTGGTCAATAAGAAAACTGATATCATAAAATAATATCTTTTTATTTTGATTTATTTGAAACCTGCACGTTTTTAAAACAAATAATATTATTAAATATTTCTAAACCGGGATCCTTTGTTTTTAAAATAAATAATATTATTAAATATTTCTAAATTGAATAATAAATAATATTATTAAATATTTCAAAACAGGTTTGCTGGTTACCATACTCAATTTCCATTTTGTATATTCTTGATGGCTCACCTATGATTCAAGTTTGTTAGTATGTGAAATATATACTAATATGTTTGGCCATTTAGCCAATTGTGGTATAAATATGTATAACCATTTATTTTTTATATAAAATATATTTTTAAACAAAAGGGGCATATACCAGCGACGATCTGATTATATACAATAGAAACTTTATAATTAATACTCTATAAATTAATAAGTACTATAAATTAATAATTTTCTTTGGTAAACTTAAGCCGTTTTAAAATATGACACAAATCGATAAAATAATAATAAAATAAATTTTTAGAAAACCCTATGTAAATATAGGATACATCTTTTATATAAGTATGAACTTATCATTAAATTTTTATTTTAAATTCACAAAAGAATTATCTTTATATTTTCTTAACACTTAATATATTTTGATGATATTTAGTAAAATTATATCTAAACCACATTTAAGTTCTATTAGCATATTTTATATACATCAAATGATATAATAAACCAATATAAATTTCAAATTAAAAAAAAAAGAATTAATATACCTACATAAAATAAAGTATTTTCTGTATATAAATAAATGTTAAAAGAAAGAAAAAACTATAGAGACCCATATGGTTGTGGTTTGATTATTATCCAACCAACTGGTAAGAGAGAACATTTTTTTAGTTTTACTAGTTATATAGAATATTAAATTAAATAGTTTTCATTAGTTAAGTTTTCCTTCTCTTAAGTCAACATCTCTTTAATACATTTAGGCTAAAAATCCAACTCCATTTTAATAACTTTTTAAATATGGAAAAATATATATACATTTCTGGTAACCACATGCATTGACTATTGACTATAGTATTGTGATAGGGTGTTTTTTCCTCGTTTTAAGATGAAAATAAAAAGAAATAAAAAGAATTAAAAAGAAAAGGAAAAAAATGTAACGTATATTTTAAAAGCAAAGTCTGAACAAGATTCTCATTGAGATATCAAAACTCTATAAGAACATATTATCACGGTTTTGTAGAAATGAAGAGAGCACCATCACAAATACAAGATAAGCTTTAGATCTTTTCAAAGAAAAAAAAATCACTGGTTGAGTTTAGGGTTTGTTCCTTGGTTATTGTCAAAGACATGAGGAATCAGATTCAAAGGAAGGGTACAAGGAGGAATCCGATTCGTAGGAAGAGTACAGTGAGTGATTTTCCAGACGAGTTGCTGCTGAAGATACTATCTTTTCTTCCTAGTAAAGATGTTGTAGCCACGAGTGCCATTTCAAAACGGTGGAAGTCTCTTTGGAAGGAGGTAAAGACATTGAGATATGATGATAATCCTCCATATCCTCGCACTTTAGAAAGGTTTTCTCTATTCATTAGAAGCAGATCAAGTGTAGAGAGTTTACAGCTCAAGCTGAACCCAAATAACTCAACTCTGACCATCAACCCTTTGGTTAATGACGCAGTTGTTCGCTCTTTGAGAGAGCTGAGAATTGAGATGCTTTACAAATCCTTTGAGTTTCCCCAATGCTTTTATCTTTACCGAAAACTTGAAATCCTCATACTTGAGAAACTTAGTCTTGTGGATATTCCATCTAACGTTAATTTGATTGGTATCAAGAAACTCCACCTTTTATCGGTTAGATTCTCAAGCGACGAATCTGTGACATATCTTCTAAGCAGATGCCCAATTCTTGAAGACTTGGTAGTGAGAAGAAGCACATATACCAATGTGATGATATTTACTATTGATGTGCCAACGCTGAAGAGTTTATCTATTGACAATACCTCTGGGAAATCTCGGCCTGAAGGTGTTCATGGGTTTGTGATTAATGCACCTTCTTTGAGGTGCTTTAGCATTAAGGACACCTTCAGCAACTATTTACGGTTGGGAGATATGCCCGAGCTGGTCCAGGTGAGTGTCAACATTGTTTGTGACCAACCTGAGGACATTCTAGGATCTCTTGCCTCAACCAAGTATCTTTCTCTGGTTCTACAGTCTCTATATCTCCCTCTTGCTACTTCATTCCTCTTTCTTGACCACCTAGAGCTATATTCATGTCCTTCCCAGTGGTGTAATTTACTCAAAGACGCTCCAAAACTTCGAGTTCTCAAGTTGTATCAGAAACACTCCCAATGCAACCAGACGGCTGATCCATGGAACCAACCAAATTCTGTTCCTGAATGTTTATCATCCCATCTGGAGATCTTCGAGTGGAGACAGTACAGTGGTGATATGGACTTTTTACAATCCAAGATCAAAGTAGTAAAGATAGTGTCAATCCGATCCTAAGTGATTTCAAGCAATGAGAATACAAGTTATGCTTAATCTAAGTGCAACAAGGTGTGTGTGATATCAAGTAACGATTCACTAAATGAGTGATCAATAACTAAACTTGTAAGTAATATGATTAAAGAGGACTCATGGGCTTAGGCAATTGATTTCAAGTGATTAAGTTCCAACCTATGGGTTTCAAGCTTTCAAATCAAAGACTTCCTTAAGTCTAGACACTAAGATAGATTAGTTCTTTCCCAAGATACTAATCCCTATGCAATTGTGAATCAAGCATCAACTCCCGTTGGCTTGATACACTCAAACATGCATGCTAATCAAGTCTAATAACTATCTAGTACTCCCAACATCAAATCCCTTTGGTTGGTTGTGCTAGAGCCTAGATGAGCTGGTTCAGACATTTCATCAAACACCTTCCGGGTGAGAAATGCCTAAGGATCTAGATTAAGATTAGCTAAGTCTAATCTAGCATTAAGCATACTCAATAAGCAAGGAAACAATAGATTTAATACTAAGAACTCTAGATCTTCACTCAATCACTCTAATCACCCTAGCCCATGGATCCAAAAGGAAACTACTCACTAATGAACATGGTAAACCCAAAAACAACTGGTGATTGAAGGTTAATCATGATTAGTGAACAAATTAAAGCAAGAACAAACAAGAGAACAAGAAGAGAATAGATTAAAGTCTCAAGCTTTTTCACCCAAAGTGTTCTTGTGTGTTTTTCAGACAGAAAAATCAGAGATAATCGCCACAATTAGGTCTAAAGAGTACTTATAGGAAACTAGAATTCGAGTTGGGTTCACCCAACAAACCTGGGTGACCCAACAAAACCGTGGTTTAATCACTCACAGCGGCTATGCAAAGCCGCTACGTGAAGCCGCTTCATGGCATAGCGGCAACGTGATGCCGCTACGTGACACCGCTACGCGCATAGCGGCTTAGTGTGGCCGCTACACCATCCAGATATGGAGCAGGGGATCGAGTTTTCTCCATAGCGGCTTGGGCAGGCCGCTACATCTCCCGGGAATCGAGGGTATCACCAGCGGCATCAGCATGCCGCTACACCATCCCGCTACAACACTTGGGCAAATCTTGATATCAGCACTTCAATCACTTCCAACAGCTCCAAAATCACCATCTTGTACCTTCAATACCTGATAGAGACATATGCTATGCAATGCAGCCTAAATGAGTCTAAATGCTATCCTAAGTGATCAAAATGTACAATAAAGGGTGATCAAAACTATGCAAATAAGCAAGACATCAACTCCCCCAAACTTGTCATTTACTTGTCCTCAAGTGAACTTTCAAAACAAATAGGGAGAGAGGTTTGAAAATGGGAGCTCAGAACCTCAAGATACACTTCCTAGCCTTCAACATTACATCCTAGGGAATCTTAGCAAATAGCATGAGCAAACTCTCTAAGTACACTCTATCTTCTCAAGGCCTATCAAGACTCTTATGACTCTTCACTAGATGCAATGCTCATCAATCAACAAGTCTTTACTCCAACTCTCACATTCATTAACAAATTATCAAGGTGAAATCTTGCAAATGGAAACTTGATCTCAATCATTTGGCTTGCTGAGTGAAAATGGGATAATGATGATAGAAAGAGGGCTCAAAATCTTTGGTAACTTACACTCAAGAAAAGGAGCTTGATCATTATGCAAAATTTATCTAAGAAAAGGAGCAATTCATGCATACAATGGATTGTTCTCATCACTCTACCCTTTTCCTAAACACCTTCAAATTCTACCCTTTCTCTTGGTGTAATCCCATCTCCTTTTTACCCAAAGATTAAGAAATGAACTCTCTATATTTTTTTTTTATGTTTGAACCTACTAGGGATACTTTCTCTCTTAGCTCATTCTTTTCTATGGAGTTTTACTTGAGGTGCCTAGAGCTTTTATTTTCTTTTTCTTTGATCCCTAGTGGTCATCTTCTTTTCATCTCTCTTTTATTTCACTTCCTCCAAACATCTCTCACCTCAAACCCGAAGATCAAAGCTTATAGTTACCAATACACTTCCCATTCCTAAATGCTAGCTCAATGAGGTCCTATAGCTAGCCAAAGATGAGAACAAGCCAATGTCGCTCCCAATACTCTCAAGATTTTGCACATGACAAGCTATCTATAAGAGGCCTCACTCAAGCAAATTCGATTGCGGTCCAAAGGAATGGTTAGGGTTAAAGGGTGGGGAGGTGCCTTTTGGGTTTTCCAAAGAGTGATGCAATTGATAAGAAAGACAAACCCAAAAGTTCATAGAATCCATGATCAAGCAAACAAGAGTCCATAAGCAAGATAGATTAAGTTCATTAAGCTACGATTCAGTTTGGAGTTGGATTCAAGAACAATGTCGATCTCAAGCAAACAACCAGTTTCAAGAAGAGTTTTCAAGGCTCGAAGCTTACAAGCTTTTCAAGAGATGCTTAAGCTATTTGCTATGATTAGCTAGGATGTCATTTTGAGTTCTAGGCATGCGTTCTTTATGAGGCAGCACAATCCTTGCTCCCTATGCAATATGAATGCAATCTATATGCTCTAGACTCGATCCTAACAATGAAATGATGCAACCTAAATGATTTTTTTTTTTTTCTTTTTAGATTTTTCAAATTTTTTTGTATTTTTCAATGCATATACCTATATACAATGCAAAACTCAGTGCAAAAAGACAAAGTAAACATGGTTAAATACTTGGTACCTCCCCCACACGTGAGCTACACAGTCTCTGTGTGGCAATGAGTGGGAATGATACCGAAAATTAAAATAAATGCATATGAAGGCGGATATATACAATGATGAGGAAAGAAGATACCGTGCTAGGTGAAGGATGAGGCACCCTCCGTGTCGTCGTCTGCTGTGGCGACTGAAGGAGACTCGTTGGACGAGTATCGGGTCGGTGGGGGTCGGTTTCTGCGTTGACGACGGAGTTCAGAATCTGGGGACCGGGGTGGTGGAGGCTGGTAGTAAACCGGTGGAGAGAGAGATGAAGGTCCAGCCAGTGTGTCATCCCTTTGGCAACCGGATCCCGTGGTGAGCTGATTGAGCATTGAAGTAACCTTCTTCATTTGCCTCTTGAGGACTTTCACAGAGTTCTTCAGCTTGTAATTTGTGGAGTCTTGCATCTTGTTCCACCGAAGCAACTTTGCATTTTGAGAGAGAGCCTCTCGTAAGGCTATGTTGTTTGTGACACCACTGTAGGGCTTGAAGTAATACCTCTCTGTTCCATAGAGCCTAGCTGGATGTACTGGTGAACTAGGTCCTTCATCGTCTGCATCACTGGAGCGGGGGGCAGTTGAAGCTCTTTTCTTGGTCTTTTTCTCACGTGGCATTTTGATACCTTCAAGAGGACCATGATCAGCAGAGATAAGCTCATGACTGGCGGGGCTAAAGGCAACGTGATCAGGATTGGATAGTGTCGTCAATCGAGTGCAAGGAAGGAAGATCTGCAATGGTTCCTGCGGCTCATCACGTGACCAAAAAGGGTAAGCAAATAAGTCTCCTGACCTCCCACTAAGGAACTGGGACTTCTTCAAGTAAGGGAGATCAAGGTAGGCAGGACCATGGTCTTGAGGACCCATGTCAACTCCCATAGCTTCCAAGATAGGGGTTATGAGACTCCCTATGTATAACTTGGGAGTGCTGTCTGCAGTTGTCCATGCCCAATCCTGGTACTCACAAAACCTCTTCATAAGGAGGCCTACCATTCCCAAATCCTCAAACATTTCGAACGTGCTGCGCTGCAGCCTTTCCTCGATGATGGGAAGGAGGCCTAGAGCTAAAAGCTTAAGTTCTTCTTCATATGCTCCACCTGGCTCTCTTCTAGAGTAGAGTGTGTGGTTTAGGATTTTGTGGGCATATCTCACTGCGGGGTTTGAGATATCAGTGTTTTTAACCTCCGCTGGTATACGCACATTACCCGCTATCTCGAGCCACACATCGTCTGCAATGGATGGTCGGTTTGGCAAAGAGGGACACTGATCATCTGAAAGGCCAAGGATGGTGCCAATCTTTCTGAAGCCAACTTTATAGATCTTGCCATTCACCTTAAATGTTATCCTACCAAAACCTTCTTCCTCATCTTCATCACAGTGGGTAGTCACAACCAAAGTAGACAAAAACTGTCTAGAAACCTCCTCATGAACTCCATAGCTCATACCCATCAGAGATTCCAAACCCATGTTCTGAAGAATCAGAAGCACATCATCATAAAGTCCAAGTTGCCGCAGGGTATCAGGATCGGGGAATCTCATGGGAGCCCACTTGACAACGTCTGCGAGGTGCTTGTGGAGTTGCTTGGCGGATGGGTTTCTTGTCGTTGGGGGGTCTCTTTTTCTTTTACGCGCTGGTGGTTGGTTGTGAGCTTCTTCTTCGGTCTCAGTCCCCGCTTGAAGAGCTTCCTCAATCTCCCTTTCAACTTCAGCCTCAAGATCAGCCGCTTTGCCTTTCTTTTTAGCGCGTTGATAGACTTGAGTGGGAGGTTTGGATGCTCCTCCGGGTGCTCTTGATGGATTTTGCCTCGTTGGACGGCGGGAAGAAGACATACTCTGCAAAACAACAAGCTCAAAAGTGTGTAAGTGATATGATCAATTAGCATCACACTTAAACTTGATAAGGACTAATTGAAAGTTTCAATGGTCTAAAAGAGCAAAGAACTTCAATCAAGCCAAGCCATTCCATCATTACACAATATAGACAAAACAAGCACATTCAATTAATCTCATGATGAAGCTCATTTGAGAATTAAGGAGAATGTCAAGTAGATGGAAGGCAAATCAAGTACTCTCACATAACAAGCCATATAGTAGCCTAGTAGGCTATTTGGAAACACAAACCACAATCTTCCCCCAAAATTCGAAATTCTCAAGAACCCTAATTTTCCAAAATTTCAATTCAAGCTAATTAAGCTAGTTCTTCATCACCAAACTCACCAAACAACCAATATGGGCACATAGAACAGTATTAGCACAAGAAATCAAATATGCAACACTTTTCAAAAACTTGTAAAATTTTGAACCAAAAGTATGCAATTCGAAACCCTTTACCTTGGCTTGCTAGGGTGAAAATCGGTGAGAGATAGAGGAAAAAGAGGTGATTTCACGACCTCAAAGCCAAAAACCAAGTAATTTGGTTGAGAAATGAGAAAGTGATGAAGAGGAATGAGATAGGAGATGATAATGGAGGTTTAGAAAGTGAGAGAGAGAGAAAGAAGGAGGGTTTTCGAGAGAGCAAAGAGGGGTGGTCGATTTTGGTTTCGTTCCGGTTCACTCGAATTGAACCGGAAATCAGATGCAAACCACTTACCTGGGTCCCGTAGCGGTTTGCGTAAACCGCTACACCATGCCGCTACACCCTTCATAGCGGCTATGCATAGCCGCTACACCATCCCGATTTCGAGCAGGAGATTCGATCATTTAGTAGCGGCTTTAGGTAGCCGCGACAGGAAGCCGCTACATGCCTTGGCCGTATTTGTGAAACCTCAGGTACCATAGCGGCATAGGTAGACCGCTATGAAGAGCCGCTACAAGCCACTGCCACCCGTAATTCTGGCTCAGCTCGTCCGTGATCATTGAGCAACTGAATAACACAAGAAAATACCCAAGTAGAACCTAGAAATTTAAAACAAAAGAAAACAAAGAAAATATGTACAGGGATAAACAGGGGAATTCCTCCCAAGTGAGCTTGTTTTAAGTCTCTAGCTTGACTTCCTCTCTTTTTGGACTAAGCGGGGATGGGGTCGGAGAGCGGTACAGAGGTTCCTTCTCCTTCTTCTGTTGCTCCCAGGTAGAGCTTAACTCTCTGACCATTCACCACAAATTCCCCTCCATCCTTGTTCCAAAGCACAACTGCTCCATAGGATCTCACTTCTTTGATCTTGAAAGGGCCAGACCATCTTGACTTCAGTTTCCCGGGAAACAGCCTCAACCGAGAATTGTAAAGCAGCACCTGGTCTCCCACTTTGAACTCCCTCTTGAAAATCTTCTTGTCATGAAAGGCTTTGGTCTTTTCTTTGTAGATCTTTGAGTTTTCAAAAGCATCAAGCCTGATTTCATCTAGTTCATGCAGCTGAATCAACCTCTTCTCTTGAGCTGTCTTGATATCAAAGTTGAGGAGTTTAACAGCCCACAGAGCCTTGTACTCTAGTTCAACTGGCAAGTGGCATGACTTTCCATAGACAAGGTTGAATGGTGTGGTGCCTAAAGGTGTCTTGTAAGCAGTTCTGTAGGCCCAAAGAGCATCGTCAAGCTTGCTAGACCAGTCTTTCCTTGTAGTGCCTACAACCTTCTCCAGAATGCTCTTAATTTCCCTGTTGGAGAGTTCAACTTGTCCACTGGTCTGAGGATGATAAGGAGTGGCCACTTTGTGTTTTACACCATTCTTCCTAAGAAGACTCTCAAAGACCTTGTTGATGAAGTGTGAGCCTCCATCGCTTATCACCGCTCTGGGGACTCCAAACCTTGGGAATATGAGACTCTTGAACATCTTAAGGACCACTTTGGCATCATTAGTCGGGCTGGCAATAGCTTCAACCCACTTAGACACGTAATCAACAGCCACCAGGATGTATTGGTTGCCAAAAGAGGACGGGAATGGTCCCATGAAGTCTATACCCCACACGTCAAACAGCTCAACTTCAAGTATAGGATTCTGGGGCATTTCATTTCTCTTAGTGATGTTCCCTCTCCTCTGGCATGAATCACACTTTGAGACAAAGTCTTGTGTGTCTTTGAACATGTGAGGCCACCAGAATCCAGCTTGGAGCACCTTTGCAACAGTCTTGAAGGTAGCAAAATGGCCTCCATAAGATGATCCATGACAATGTGTAAGGATCCCTTCAATTTCTTCACCAGCCACCACTCTTCTATAAAGTTGATCCTTGCAAAGGATGTATAGATAAGGCTCATCCCAAAAGTACCTCCTTACATCCTTGTAGAACTTTTTCTTAGCATAACCTTCCAAACCGAGAGGCTCTTTTCCACAAGCTAGGTAGTTAACCAGATCAGCGTACCATGGCTCTTTTTCCTCACTTGTCTTGGCTTCCTCAAGCTTCCTACCGGTTTCACACAGATCCACAATTACTTTAATGGCCATCAATTGTTCTTCAGGAAGTGTATCATTAATGGGGATCCCACACTCCACTCTCAACCTTGACAAGTGGTCAGCTACACCATTTTCTACCCCTGGCTTATCCTTAATCTCCAAGTCAAATTCTTGCAACAGAAGGATCCATCTCAGAAGCCTAGGCTTGGCATCCTTCTTAGCTAGAAGATGTCTCAAAGCTGCATGGTCTGTGTAGACTACAACCTTTGATCCGACTAGGTAACTCCTGAACTTCTCAAAAGCAAAGACAATGGCTAGGAGTTCCTTCTCAGTAGTGGCATATCTAGTTTGGGCATCATCCAAGGTTCTACTGGCGTAGTAGATTACATGACTCTTCTTGTCCTTCTTCTGCCCCAAAACTGCTCCCACAGCATAGTCACTAGCATCACACATGATCTCAAAGGGTAGCTCCCAATCTGGTGGTTGAACTATGGGGGCATTGATTAGCTCACTCTTCAGCTTCTTGAAGGCTTCAAGACATTCATCATCAAAGTTAAAGACAGCTTCTTTGCATAGCAGCTTTGTCAATGGTCTAGCTATCTTTGAGAAGTCTTTGATGAATCTTCTATAGAACCCAGCATGGCCTAAGAAGCTTCTGATGTCTTTCACTGATCTAGGTGGAGCTAATCCAACCATCACATCTATCTTTGCCGTGTCCACTTCTATTCCCTTTCCTGAGATCTTGTGCCCAAGCACAATCCCTTCCTTGACCATGAAGTGACACTTCTCCCAGTTCAGCACAAGGTTTGTCTCTTCACATCTTTGCAAAACCCTGCACAAATTAGACAAACACACAGCAAAGGAAGATCCGTACACAGAGAAATCATCCATAAAGACCTCCACAACATCCTCAATAAGATCAGAAAATATAGACATCATTGCTCTTTGGAAAGTCGCTGGTGCATTACATAGTCCAAATGGCATCCTTCGATAAGCAAAGGTACCATAAGGACATGTGAACGTTGTCTTTTCCTGATCATTGGGGTGTATGGGTATTTGGAAGAACCCTGAGTAACCATCAAGAAAGCAATAATAAGGATGATTTGCAAGTCTCTCAAGCATTTGGTCAATGAATGGCAAAGGAAAATGATCCTTCCTAGATGCAGCATTAAGTTTTCGATAATCAATGCACATTCTATGACCTGTTATAGTTCTTGTGGGTATCAATTTATCCTTATCATTTTTGATGACTGTGATACCACCCTTCTTTGGAACTACATGCACAGGAGATACCCAAGTACTATCCGAAATAGGGTAAATCACTCCAGCATCTAAGAGTTTGAGAATCTCTTTCTTAACAACATCTTTCAAGTTGGGGTTCAACCTTCTTTGATGTTCTATAGAAGTCATTGATTCATCCTCTAGATGTATCCTATGCATGCACAAAGAGGGTGATATCCCCTTGATGTCTTCTAGTGAGTAGCCAATTGCTTTCCTATATTTCTTAAGCTCAACTAGAAGTTTAGACAATTGGTTTTCACTGAGTTGGCTACTCACAATTACAGGATATGTGTCATTAGTCCCAAGAAAAGCATACCTTACACCATGGGGAAGAGGTTTAAGCTCTACTTTGGGTGCCTTGAGCTCACTCCAATCGTCTTGATGAAGTATCTCTTGTGGTGTGACTGAGGCATGGTGGTTAATGGCTTTAGGCAGGTCTATCAAACTCGTTTCCCCAACCTCTTCTTTGCAAGTATCTAGGATGTTCACATACCCGGTGCTCACCTTGTCCTCAATCAACTGGATTTCTCTATCAACTGTCAGAGCATGTTGTAGAGAATCCTCAATGGCCATCTCCTCAAGGAATTCATCAGCTAGAGCATCCATAGCCTCAATATAGAATACTTGGCCTTGTATTGTTGGTTTCTTCATCACTTCCTTAACATCAAATTGAAGGATGTTTCCTTTGCCAAGATGGAGATCAATCTTACCATCCCTCACATTGACTATAGCTCCAGCAGTAGCTAAGAAAGGTCTCCCAAATATCAAGGGGTCTTTAGGCTCTTCATCCATTTCAAGCACCACAAAGTCAGTCGGAATCTCACAATCTCCAATCATCACTGGAAGGTCTTCTAGGATGCCAATAGGGAGCTTCACTGAGCGATCTGCTAGTACTAGGGAGATCCTACACTTTTTGTATTGAGTGAAACCAAGCCTCTTGGCAACTGTCAAAGGCATCAAGCTCACACTAGCTCCCAAGTCACATAGACATTTTTCAAACTTCAGGGGTCCAATGGAGCAAGGTAATGTGAAGCTTCCTGGGTCTTCTAACTTCCTAGGGACCGTCAATCTCTGGATTATTGCGCTGCACTCATGTGTGAGGACTACCATCCCTTCCATTTCCTTCTTCTTCTGGGTCACAGCATCTTTAAGGAACTTGCTGTACTGAGGGACTAGCATAAAGGCATCTATGATGGGCATAGTGATTTGAACTTCATTCATCTG
This sequence comes from Moricandia arvensis, assembly GCA_905132765.1. Classification (NCBI taxonomy): domain Eukaryota; kingdom Viridiplantae; phylum Streptophyta; class Magnoliopsida; order Brassicales; family Brassicaceae; genus Moricandia; species Moricandia arvensis. The sequence continues at coordinate 49,441 of CAJHQP010003242.1, read as the reverse complement.
CTTCTCGAAGAGGGCCTTATATTTTTCCAACAGCTGCTTCTTGAATCTTCCAGGGAATGGAAGCTTGGGCTCATAGGGAGGAGGAGTGAATGATGCTCCTTTGGAAGAGGAAGAGGCTTCAGTCTTGTCTACTTTCTTGTTTTCTTCTCCAATCTTTCCTTTCCCTTTTGCCTCAACCATTTTCTCTAAGATGTCTTCATTAACCTTGTCATTCACAATCACAACATCATCATCAAGATTGATGACAACCTCCCCAGCTGGCTTCTCATTATCCTTAATGAGAACTCTTGATGGAAGCTCTCTTCCACTTCTAAGGGTGATGGAGTTCAATGACTCTTTGGGGTTTTGCTCAGATTTTCCAGGAAGTGATCCCATTGGTCTTTTGGAGTTTGAACTCATTGAGGCAAACTGGTTCTCCAAGGCCTTAAACTTGTTGTTGAGCTCGTGGTAGCTCCCATCAATCTTGTTATGGATATTTTTCAGTTCATCCCCTATGTGCTTCTCACTCCTTGATTGAGACTCCAAGAGCTGCTTGAACATAGACTCGACGCTTGTGTTCTGTGAATGGGTTTGAGAAGAACTCCCTTGGACTTGAGTTGATTGGTTTCCTTTAGGGGGAAATCCAGGAGGGTAAGGTTGTTTGGGTGGGTAGCCACTTTGTTGGTATGGGTATGTGGGTTTCTGCTGGTAGTTGGTTGGGTATTGGGGTTTTGGTGGGTATGGGTTTTGATAGTGGAAATTTGGTTCTTTCTTGTACCATTGCCCATTCGCGTTGATGAAACACAGCTCATGCTGTCCCTCTAGGCCTTCTACCTCAGCACCTTCCAAAGCTTCTTCTTGCCCTTGCTTGTCAACAAAGTTCACCTTCTCTTGTGATGCTCTGTCCAAAAGAAGCATGTCTATTTTATCTTGGAGAGATTTCAGTTCCTTCCTTGTGTGGGAGTCTTCACCACCTCCACCTCTGTTCTGCCTATCATAATCATCATTATAGACTGAATCGCTGAGAGCCATATTTTCAATGAGCTGCATGCCATCTTCAGCTGTTCTTCCCAGAAAGAAACCATTGCTGGCCGTATCCAACATACTTCTGAATTTAGGCAAAGATCCTCTGTAGAAAGTACTTAGGAGGCTCTCATTTGTGAAACCATGGTGGGGGCATTGAGTTAAGTAACTCTTGAATCTCTCCCAAGCCTCAGCAAAACTCTCTAGATTCTTTTGGTGGAAACCTGAAATTTCATTCCTCAACTTAGCAGTTCTTGAGGTTGAAAAGAATTTGTTGAGAAATACTCTTTTGCATTCCTCCCAAGTCTCAACGGAATCTCTTGGTAGACTCTTTTCCCATATACGTGCTTTGTCACCCAAGGAGAAGGGAAACAATCTGAGCTTGAAAGCATCCTCGGAGACTCCATTAGTCTTGGTGGTTCCACACAACTTGTCAAAGTTGTCTAGGTGATCAAGTGGATCTTCTGAAGGGAGACCATGGTATTTGTTACTTTGGATCATGTTGATCAGGCTGGTTTTGATCTCAAAGTTGTTGTTCCCCACAGCTGGTGCTCTAATGCCTGCCCTTGTTCCGTGAATGTTGGGCTGGTCATAAGTTCCAATGGCCAGAGGCTGGCGAGGAGGGTGTTGTGGCCTAAGGTTTGCAGCTCCTTGGCCATTTCCATCTGGGGCTCCCCTTGGATGAGCTTCCTGGTGTTGCTGTCCATGGTCGGCAGCTCCATGGACGTCTTCATTATGGGGGTTATGTTGTTCTTCCTCCATATCTAACCCCAATCTGTCCAAATGCACTTCTCTTTCTTCTCTTCTCTTCCTTGCTAACTCCCTCTCTAAAGCTCGTATGTTGTCTACTCTTGGAACAAGGTCGGTTGGTCCTCTGCTCCTCAAGTTCATACACCTGATGATTCAAGAGTAATGAAGGAAAAGTGTCAGTGCTCAAATAAAAGAAAATAAGACTTAGTCTCAAGCAATGACTAAATCCCACTGTCAAAATCAACTTAGAACTGGCAACGGCGCCAAATTTGATATGGACTTTTTACAATCCAAGATCAAAGTAGTAAAGATAGTGTCAATCCGATCCTAAGTGATTTCAAGCAATGAGAATACAAGTTATGCTTAATCTAAGTGCAACAAGGTGTGTGTGATATCAAGTAACGATTCACTAAATGAGTGATCAATAACTAAACTTGTAAGTAATATGATTAAAGAGGACTCATGGGCTTAGGCAATTGATTTCAAGTGATTAAGTTCCAACCTATGGGTTTCAAGCTTTCAAATCAAAGACTTCCTTAAGTCTAGACACTAAGATAGATTAGTTCTTTCCCAAGATACTAATCCCTATGCAATTGTGAATCAAGCATCAACTCCCGTTGGCTTGATACACTCAAACATGCATGCTAATCAAGTCTAATAACTATCTAGTACTCCCAACATCAAATCCCTTTGGTTGGTTGTGCTAGAGCCTAGATGAGCTGGTTCAGACATTTCATCAAACACCTTCCGGGTGAGAAATGCCTAAGGATCTAGATTAAGATTAGCTAAGTCTAATCTAGCATTAAGCATACTCAATAAGCAAGGAAACAATAGATTTAATACTAAGAACTCTAGATCTTCACTCAATCACTCTAATCACCCTAGCCCATGGATCCAAAAGGAAACTACTCACTAATGAACATGGTAAACCCAAAAACAACTGGTGATTGAAGGTTAATCATGATTAGTGAACAAATTAAAGCAAGAACAAACAAGAGAACAAGAAGAGAATAGATTAAAGTCTCAAGCTTTTTCACCCAAAGTGTTCTTGTGTGTTTTTCAGACAGAAAAATCAGAGATAATCGCCACAATTAGGTCTAAAGAGTACTTATAGGAAACTAGAATTCGAGTTGGGTTCACCCAACAAACCTGGGTGACCCAACAAAACCGTGGTTTAATCACTCACAGCGGCTATGCAAAGCCGCTACGTGAAGCCGCTTCATGGCATAGCGGCAACGTGATGCCGCTACGTGACACCGCTACGCGCATAGCGGCTTAGTGTGGCCGCTACACCATCCAGATATGGAGCAGGGGATCGAGTTTTCTCCATAGCGGCTTGGGCAGGCCGCTACATCTCCCGGGAATCGAGGGTATCACCAGCGGCATCAGCATGCCGCTACACCATCCCGCTACAACACTTGGGCAAATCTTGATATCAGCACTTAAATCACTTCCAACAGCTCCAAAATCACCATCTTGTACCTTCAATACCTGATAGAGACATATGCTATGCAATGCAGCCTAAATGAGTCTAAATGCTATCCTAAGTGATCAAAATGTACAATAAAGGGTGATCAAAACTATGCAAATAAGCAAGACATCAAGTGGCACCGACCAAGAGAGAGACGCTGCAAAGTACATCTTAGCAAATGCGAGTTGCCTAAAGAAGGCGACATTCTATTCAAAATCTATTGAGAAACATGATATGCTGAAGGAGTTAGAATGTGTGGCAAGAGGCTCAAAGACTTGCATGCTTCTGTTTGAGTGAAGGCTTCGGTTACTAACAACTTGGAAAAAGAAGTTTCCAACGTATTTCTCGTTATCTGCTGTAATCAAATTTGTGTTTCTAATTACTGAGTCAATGAAGGAGTAGACTGGTTGTCCTTTTTGTGTATGTTTCTATGTTTCATCTGTAGAATATATGATCAGATAAATGTTAATTCTTCATTAAAAATGGTAATTTACCCTACATCCGAACACAAGGAAAGGAGCATATGACGATGGTCTGCACGCACCTTTATTGTATTCGAACTAGTAGCAATTGTAAGAACGAATGTGCAGTGTACAGAAAAATCTGTGAGTATAGTATCGTTTGATAAGTTAGATGAAGAAAAACAAACTAAACCATGATGGTCATCTAAAAGAAGTTTAACAATCAAAGCCTGGAGGTCCTTGGGCAAAACATTTTGGCCCTATAACTATTAACTTTTGAATATTTTAAATACTTTAAAATTTATAAAAATAAAATTTAAAACAAATTAACTAAGTTAATATTTATTTGAGTTTTTATGAAGATATTTTATATATTACTTTTCTATAATACTATTAAATTTAAACCTATGTTATATTTGTTAATAAAACGAAAAATATAAGAAACTCAGAGACTCAGAGTGGCTTTCGCGACCGCCCCTAAACTAGAGGCTTAATTTGTCTAACCGTAGCCGTTGCGGCCGCTTGCAGATGCATGTGGTTGTGGTTTTATACAAACCCAAATAATTGGGGATTATTTTGGCAGAGAGCATTGCAATACTAACTCAACTTGAGCCACTGTCAATTGACCTTTTCAAAAAAACAACCGACCAAAGTAACATTGCATTACTGACTCATTTCTTGAGCCACTCACGTTAATATTTTTAACAGTAACCGAAAAGAAAGCTCCTTTGATGTCGCTGAAGGACGTCCAGGCTAACAAAGGTAACGTAGCGGAAGTATCCATAACAATTATGTACTCTACTTAATTATGGAAACTAAGTATCGTTTTTAGGTCTTTTTAAAACCTCTAATTCTCAAAAGAAAATGATCCTTCTAAAAGGAAACTAAACTAGAAGAACTGCACAAGAGTCACTTCTCTTCTGCTGATGGGGTTCAGGCCCGTCTTAACTTGTTGAAGGGCCCTGGGCAAAAAAAAAAATTAAAACTTTTTAATTAATTAATTTAATTATTAAAAAAATTATTTTTTAGAAAAATATAGCTAAGCTTATTATTTTGGTTTGCATTTTAAGGTTTAGATTTTTTTTGCATTTTAAGGTTTAATAAAACTGTGAATATCATACTTATAAATTCTGTCTAAATTCAACACTTTAAATACAAAAAAAAGCTATGTTCTTATTTTTTTTTTAAATATAAATATGAATTTTTATTATTAGTAAATATATCATATTTAGGTGGGCCCTAAAGCTTTAATGATGATGAGAGTACATATTTTTTATTGTTATATATTTTTATTAATAGATCAAGTTTGAAAATTTAATTAATTATGGGCCTTTTTAATAACTGAACAAATTAAAAAAGCCTTTGAAATGACACTAGATTTTTTTTTTGGATTTATGGGCCCATGGCAACTGCCCCTGTTGCCGTAGTCGAGAGCCGGGACTCATGGGGTTATCAAAGATTTCAGCTTCACTATCTATCAAAAATAGAATCTCAAATTTAAGGCAGGAACAGCCAAAATTATCTTCTTCAATGAATGCAACTCTTGTTTAATAGTTAGTAGAGTCGGGCCAGAGAATTCTAGATCCTCAATCAAATTTTTTTTTTTGCCAATTATATATGGCCTTCTTAAAAAAAAAAGACACCATCAACTTTAAAAGTATTTAATATATATAAAACTACACATATATAAGTCAGAATTTAAATTTTCAAAAAAAAATTAAGCTTCCAAAATCTAACGATAAGAATACATATAATATTACAACATATGTTAGAAAAATCAACTTTAAAAGTGATTAATATACAAAAAATTAAACACATATATATTACAATCCAATTTTAGTAGATCTTAAATTGTGTCATTTACAAATATTTATAATTACATGATTTCAATTTTCCCACATCAAAATATTTTCTGTATAATTTATAAATTATTTTTAAGATCTATTATATGAGAAAACTTCCTGAAAGTCTTCCAGAAGACTTCCTGAAAGTCTTCCAAAAGACTTACAGAATCTCAGTATACTAACAAAACTTCAGAAGAATTTATGGGGTTATATTCGTAAAAATAAATTATAGTTTTTGGTATGGTCATAAGAGACTGATTGTAAGTTCACTAGACTTTTGGGTTATTTTTGCATTTGATTCAAATTTGGATATACTATTGAGTTTAAAATCAAGTTTTTAGTCATATTTGTCAAATTCTCCTTTTAAGTATCTTATTTTAATATTTTTCTTTAATAAATTGAAATATGATGTAAACTGTATGAATATATGTTATAATTTATATGTAATTTTTCTTTTGTAATTTATAAAATAGTTAGTAAATTAATTAATTTATTTTATATATGTTATTTAGTGTAATAATTTAGTTGTGAATATGAATTATTTATATATAATTATTATAAAAATTTTACTTATTATTCTGTAAATCAAATTGAATTGCTATTTATTTTTAAAATTAATTATTAATTACGAATTTTCATTATTTAAAATAAAAATAAAAAAATAAGTATGTATCTTTAAAACAAAAAGATACAAAAAGATATTGTTAACATGAAATATTAGAAAAGATACTTAATAATATTTTTTGATATCTTATTTTAAAAATATTTTAATAATATGTTAAAATTGTGCATCTGTTTAATAATAACTAATTTTTGGTATGCAAGTTAATAAAATTAATTGAATAAAATGGTCAAACCTAAACTATTTGTAAGTTAATAAAACTTTCTTCTGTTTTAGTTGTATTGATAGTGATTTTTATTTACAATCCCCATTGGTTTATGATTGACAAAAAAGAACTATTAAATATCGATAACAAAAAATATTTTGCTAAATAAGAAAAATGATATCATAAAATAATATCTTTTTATTTTGTGTAACTTGAAAACCATGTTTTTGAAATAAATAATATTATTAAATATTTCTAAACTGGGGTCTTTTTTAAATGAATATTATTATTAAATATTTCTAAATTGAATAATGAATAATATAATTAAATATTTCAAAACTGCTTTTCTGGTTACCATACTCAATTTCGGTTCTTTCGAATCCATTTGGTATATTCTTGAAGGCTCACCTATAATTCAAGTTTGTTAGTATGTGAAATATATACAATTATGTTTTGCCATGCCAATTGTGGTATAAATATGTATAACCTTTTATTTATTTATATAAAATATTTTTAAGAAAAAGGGGCATATACCAGCGACAATCTGATTATATACAGTAGAACTTTATAATTAATGCTCTATAAATTAATAAACATTATAAATTAATAATTTTTTTGGTCAAGTTAAGCCGGTTCAAAATATGACACAAATTGATAAAAGAATAATATAATAAATTTTTTGAAAACCCTATGTAAATATATGGTTTCATTAAAATTGTAAATTAATAATTTATATGTATACATGTTTTATATAAGTATGAGCTTATCATTAAATTTTTATTTTATATTCACAATAGAATTATCTTTATATTTTCATAAAACTTAATATATTTTGATGAGATTAAGTAAAATTATATCTAAAACCACATTTAAATTCTATGAAACATATTTTATATACACCAAATGAAATAATAAACCAATATAAATGTTAATTTTAAAAAAATTAACATACATACATAAAAAATCAAATATTTTTCTTATTTTCAAAACATATATCTAAAGTAGAAAACTCTAAATAAGAAAACTTTTTATAAATTATTAAAATCTCATAGTCTCAACATTATTAATTTATAGAGTTTTTACTGTATATAAATAATTGTTAAAAGAAATGAAAACTTATAGAGATCTATATGGTTATGGTTTGATTATTATCCGACAAACTCGTAAGAGAGAACAACTTTTTAGTTTTACTAGCTTTATAGAATATTAACTTAAATTATTTCCATTAGTTAAGTTTTCCATCTTTTAAGTCAACTAGATTTTTTAACCGCGCTACGCGCGGAATGTGTTTTAAACATGAACTATGTTTCATTTTTTTTGAAGATAAAACTATTATAATAAGTTTTTTTTGTTATTCAACTACTCTTGTCTGTATACTTTAGTTTTCGATAATACTTTTAAGTAACTTTCTTTGTTTGAATCTACATTTTTAAACAAATAAAAATATAAACAGTCATTTTGTTTTAACTAATAATAATAAGTTTCACTCTTTTTAATTTTGAAAGTGGAATAGATTTGTAAGTCATTCTTTCTGGAGTTGCTAAGCGAGTATTTCTCGCGTTTCTTGATTAATAGCACAATTTCATTGTCATTTAAAATAACTAAGAAAAGAAGATAAATCGTTAGTATATTTAATCTAACATGTGAAATCACTATTTCAAATACTGTGGAAAACGTTATTTATGGACCACGCTATATAGATCAACTATCTTCACCACACATTAACTAAAGATGTGTATACATACCATCCTTTGATTTTTCACAATTTTTTACCCACTGGTTAATCTTCTGATTTTTTTTTGATGCTTCTTGCCCATATCCTTCTCTAAGGTGGTGACAAAAGATATGATATCACTCTATTCTTTTATACCTTATGCCAGTTGGAATCTTAAGAATATGAGATTATTATATATATAAGAAATAATATGAGTTTTGCAAGTAGAATTAGTAGCCCAAAATTTGATAAGTTGACCAAGATTTTTTTTTTATGTTTATATAGTCTAATCTGATATGGTCACATAGTAACTAAAAGACTGGAGTAGTGATTGTTATGTTTCTGGACTTATCTTGAACAACATTATTGTTGTTATTGTTATAGCTGAAAGAATCTGCAGTTTCTTATGTCACTCGATACTATTATTGATCTTGGTTACCTTTCATGTTTGCTATTAAGTTAAATCTTCTGAGCAATGTTATCATTAATAAAGTAATATAAATAATCAATAGTGAAACCAAATCTCAATGTAACCACTGACAAAGGTAAGAAGCTTTTCTTAGTTAGCAATATTCCAAACAAAAATAATCCTCTTTAGTTAAACAATTTTTGTTATTAATTTTGAAATGATCAGAAATGTAATAAATTTATAAAATGATGAAACTAGATATTCAAAATAAAATATCATTTTCCTTTGCTTGTATTAATTTATAAGAGTATATATCTTATTAACTTTTAGTTAAAAGGCCATTCTATTACTATCTTATTAACTTTAAATAAGAAAGTAACTAATACTAATTATTTAATTAATTAATTTACAGAATATACTACCATATTTTCCAATATGTTTGGGTTATTTTTTTAAGAGTAAAATTGAAATATTCTTATATTAATGTATATGCTCAAATTTGTCTCATATATTTTATTTTTCTCATGTTTTGGTAAATCCTGAGAACTATTCAACACTAAGTTTCCAACGGATTTTTTCTAATATTATCAACTACTATACAATTATATTTATGTAATATTCAGTTTTTCCTTTGAAATTGTTATACTGATTTCTATTATACTTTTACAAAGGCTATATTTTGAAAGTAACATTTTCAAAGAATTTTAATTTCTGTTGGGTTCTTTATTCTGATTTCCAAAATAAAAACATTCTATATGATAATATGCATCATTAAATGATGATACCAGTTAATGACTTAAAATTTATTGACAAAAAAATATTAGAGGACTTATATAATTATTAACTAGGTGGCCGGCCCGCACCCTGTGCGGACATGAACAGATTCAGTTATGGGCTTAATAGTGGTTGGGTTTTGGCAGACACAGATTTTATATCATAAACCACTGTGTTTGGGGTAAAGCAACGACACATGGAAATGTTGGTACTCTATATTTTACATGGACGTGATGGAACAAAGTATCTTCAGTATCAGAGTGCAACATATTGTGTGTATGTATAATTGCAACATCATTAAAAATCCTAATATGTGTTTTAAGATGTAATTTTATTACTCATCACTACCCATCTGAGAAATCGAAAAGATAAATAATTGTAACAGTTTCTATATTTTCCTTAATTTATTGGAAAAAAATAAATGTACAATTAAGTACACTTGGCTAAGAAATATTCTGAAAAATTTGTTTGTAGACATCATTCAAAGTTTTCGTCTCCGGCTTCCTTTCTTTACCAGTTATTAGGATTTTTAATCTCGATCTCGATTTAACTCTTGAAAGTGCGACGTAGAGCTGACAATGAGAGAACTCTGGCCTAGGCAGAAACAAACCAACGCTTTCTAGTGTTTGACCTTGACTTTTGTTGATGGTCATCGCGAAAGCCAATGTAATGGGAAACTGTCTTCCACGCATTTTGAAAGGAAACTTTGTGTCATAGGGTGTGACAACATTTTAGGAATCCAGACCTTGTCTCTAGTAATATTGTTTCCGGTTTTAATTCTAGCTTCTAGCACATGGGGTAGTAACTGAGTAACAATTAGTCTAGTACCAATACATAAACCATCTGCAAGATCCACGTTACGGAGACACATAATAAGAGCAACAACCTTGAGCTTCAAATTATGTCAAGGCAGTCCAGCCACTTTAACACTGTTCAAAAACTCTGCAGGATATACTACATTTTCTTCTACGTCAACATCGGATGGAATAATACTGTCAGAGCTAAGGTAAACCTTCTCTTCACCTGAAAACATATGTAAATCATTTTCTTTAGTGACAAAAACGTGTAAGATACTGGAACATAAGTTTAAACAGAAAAACATGTTTAAAAGTGCAAGATTTTTCTGTTTTAAAAATGTCATTTTGAAATGATAAATACATTTTAGTTATAAGAATATATGTTTAAATATTTTATTATGTAATACGTATATAGTTTTATTGATTTTTTATGTTTAAAAATATTATTGTATATTTTTAAAAAGTTATAAATCAATCATGATATAATTTAAAATTAAAATTTGTTTATATAATTCTACTGTATTAATTTTTTATTTGAGCTAAATTTTATTTTGTGAAAAAATATTCATATAGTTCTCATTTTCATCAGCTGATTTCCATGGGTTCGCCGGATAACGAAGTGTGTTGTTTCAAAGGTTTCAAATCCTTAATCATCGTACTAATTTATAATAGAAGCCACAGATTTTGTGATTTGTGTATTAGAAGCCATAGATAGTTTTATGGTAGTGGTTTGCTTAGGAAGAAATGGAGCTTATTATAATAAGAATAAGGAAACACGTTGAGACATAGGGTTTTCGTAAACTTGCGGCATACTCCTTAGAATCGTATCTCACGATAATTTCTAAAATATTATATAGTTACTATTCCTTAAATTAGGCAAATTCAGTTACTATATTTTAGATAATCGTATTAACTATGTTTTTTTCCTTACAATTTTTTTAAATTCATATGGTTAAATGGAAAATTAATAATCATAAAATCAGAATTGCTTTGAATTCTGATTGGCCGAAAATATAGTTGGCAAAAATATTAAAAAAATCTAAAAAGGCAGTGGCATACAATGTAAATAACTTCAAAAAGTGAAGGCAAAATCCTAGGAGAGATTCTTCTTTAATATATAGAGGGATATCATTATTAAAACAAATAAATTAAATAGGAAGAGTATGAAAAGGTGTTCTCATTTTAAAAATTATTAAAAATTTTGAAGCGGTTTGTCTCTTTATGAATAATTCAAACCTTTTACAGAAATATTAGTTATATAAATTAATCATATTAAAGTATTAATACTAAATCATTGACATATTTTTCATAAAATTTTACCAATAAAATGTTTTTAGATCGACCGAAACAATGAAGACATCTGTGATTGGAAGTTTCCTCTTATTTTAATTTTAGACTAATTATTGTTTTCAAAACCAAACGTTTATGACAAATCAATGAGCACTCTTATCATTGAATGGGAAGAACATGGACCCCAATTTGATGAAGCATGTTGCTGGATTTTCCATAAAACCCAACGATCTTATGTCCATCTTTGTGGAGTATGAAGTTTGGTACTGTATCGAATCCAAAAACATTAGAGTAGTTTTTGTTGGTAGTAAACCTAAGCATGGTTATAACTCCGGATTTATCATCGTAGTCACCCTCCACTGATATGAGATATTCTGCAGGATCACTTAGCGTGAACTGAAAAAAAGAGAAGGATAATAATTAGTTAACTATATCTTATCTATAGTTGTAAATTATTAAGAAGTGAATCAGTGACCTCTTGGACATCAGATAGGGTCTTGCTCCCATGGTCATCACCGAAGACTACACGACCGTTTTGGGCATACATAAACTTGACAAACCCTATAGCATTTTCGGTTAGTCCAATGTATATCTTTTCAATACGGTTGAAAGAGTTACCGTCGTCCCAATAATCTCCTCCATCGCCACCCTGTGCGGACATACTTACAACAAAAAAGAATCACAATTATTAAAATCTAAGCAAGTTAAATGCGGACATACTTACAACAAAAAGAGTAACTACGGCGAGAAACCCTAAAAATCATGATATGATTTATTCCTTCGACATTGACCTCTATATATATGAAGTGAATCATATAGGTTTTTAACGACGCCAAGAAAATATTCATAAAATAAATTATGGAACCGTTTAAGTAAAGATAGTTAATTTTTTTTGGAAGAAAATTAAATGCATATGATATGATTCTAATTTACGCAATTAATCAATATGATTTACCGTATTAATTAATATTCTTGCGCAAGAAATCAATATGATTTACCGTATTTTTAGTAAGGGATAGTAGTAAATACGTGTATTAATTAGTATTCTTGCGCAAGTAATATTAATTACTTTCCTACTCTTTCAATCTGTCTTATTTATTTAGTAAGTATTCAATGCATTGAACATATAAATATTCTTGCGCAAGTAATATTAATTACTTTCCTGCTCCTTCAATCAGTATTATTTTTTAGTAAGTATTCAATGCATTAAACATATAAATATTCGAAATACAGTTTGATAGAAATAATAATATTATTTCAATTTAAACAAAGAATCATCAATTCGAATTAATAATATTATTTCAATTTAGTTAAATAAGTAAAAATAAAGATTATGATAGAATTCTAAATATTTTAGTTGATCTAATCTTTAATATGATAAAAAATTCAAACTTATTATTTACGAATTTGACATAGATACTATATATCTCACAATTCATATATTGTACTCTCTTTTTGTTTTCTATTTTCTTTATAATTATGAGTGCATGTTATTCTTTCTTTATAAATCAATCTTGAGTTCTCTTTAGATTTTGATCAAAAAATGATCAAAATTATTATAAATTTTAAATATATATAAAATTTACTTAACGTAAATAATATAAAATTTACTTAATGTAAATAATATAAAATTTACTTAACGTAAATAATATAAAATTTACTTAACGTACAAGATGCTGCGCACCTGTACAAACAACTCATCAAGTCAGAAAACTATAATACAAACACATCAAGATGAATAATGAAATAAAGAAACAAACAAACCTTGTTCTACAAGGACGTCATCTACAACTTTGGCAACCTGCAACACATATTTACAAAACAATTCGAATATTAACCAAGGAAACTGGAGTAAGCGTGAAACAAAAAAAAATAATTCCATTTTAAAAACCTTATTAAAATGTTCATGTTGTCTGTTTCCTAATCCAAACACTCCATACTTCAAGTTCTTAAGCCATTCTCCTCTGTCATTCCCCTGTAACACACATGTCTAAAACTTCAGAAACAAGTAAACAAAACTAAACAAGCCACGCAAAGAAAAAAAAATAACTCACCTTTGTTATGATTTAATCCTTCGACATTGACCTCTATATATATAAAGTGAATCATATAGGTTTGTAACGACGCCAAGCAAATATTCATAAAATAAATTATGAAACCGTTTAAGTAAAGATAGTTAATTTTTTTAGAAGAAAATTAAATGCATATGATACGATTTTAACTTGCGCAAGTAATCAATATGATTTACCGTATTTTTAGTAAGAGATAGTAGTAAATTATGTATTAATTAATATTCTTGCGCAAGTAATCAATATGATTTACCGTATTTTTAGTAAATGATAGTAGTAAATACATGTATTAATTAATATTGTTACGCAAGTAATATTAATTACTTTCCTACTCCTTCAATGTGTCTTATTTATTTAGTAAGTATTCAATGCATTAAACATATAATATTCTTGCACAAGTAATATTAATTACTTTCCTACTCCTTCAATCGGTCTTATTTTTTAGTAAGTATTCAATGCATTAAACATATAAATATTCTTGCGCAAGTAATATTAATTACTTTCCTACTCCTTCAATCGGTCTTATTTTTTTAGTAAGTATTCAATGCATTAAATATATAAATATTCTTGCGCAAGTAATATTAATTATTTTCCTACTCCTTCAATCTGTCTTTAAGAATTCAATGCATTAAACAAAATAAGGTTAGTATTTATAGGGCCTGCCTTTTTTGTTATGTCGATGAGAAAAATAAATCAAAAATGAATTTCCGAAAAATTAACCAATAGAATCGCATTATTTCGGCTGAGAAGGGCTCTGTGAGCGCCACGTGTCAAATGTACTTGTCATTTAATAGTAAGGAGGATTTTGAAACATATATGACAATAACTAAACCGATAATGAGAGAAAACACATAATTATATTTTTGACATTTAAACGGTATTAGTTATAGAATATCATTTTTAATGTCAGCAAACATAACCCAGTTATGGCTTTCGATCCAACTTAATGGGAATTAATCATCTATTATTTCACATTTTGAGTGTGCTTACGAACATATATATATGATCTGCTATACTCCAATGTCAACCAAAAGAAAGTCTAAAATCTCCACATTCCAGATAATGTATGTTAAACTTAGTACGATTAAGCTAATACAATATGTAGCAGACGTCAAAGAATCTTTATGAACATGCCAAAATATCCATAATGGGATTTACAATATTGTTTCAAGAAACATAGAAGATAATGTAACCCTAAAATAAAAGACAAAACAATAAAATCACAATAACAACTTCCTGTAAGATGACATTGTTGATAAGTTTCTCGCTTATACCGGGAACTTGTTGTTTTGGCCAGAGTCACAGCATGGTCATTAGTCTTTGGAGGAAGGGAACTTGCAGGAGCAATGCTGCTTTTAAACTTCATTAGTTGTGCTGGCACTGAGACTGAGATCTTGCTTGCACTGGCTAGGGTGGAAAGTTTGTATACAAAGTTCCACGAACTAGTAAAAAAAAAAGGTTCCACGATTTTTTTTTTGATTAATTGTTGGCTCAAGATAACCTCCTGCCTTTGACTCTTCTGTCTCTGTTTTTTTATTTCTTTTCGGCTCTGGCTCTAGCTCCAACTTTGTCTACATGTCTGGATGCTGAGAGGATTTCTCGGGAGTCATGACAGTTTTTCTTCTCAATAGATGAAACATGGGAGAAATCAAAACGTGAGCAGAATAATAAAAGTAGAAAGTACCCAAGAAACAGCAGAAATCATAGCACAATAATATTTGATGTCAATTTCTCTCTTTAACTCAAGTCAAAAATCAAGAGTTCAAGAAATCAAGAAAGACCACGACTTAGAACAAAGCTACATGTTAAAGAGGAATGAACGTAAAAAAAAGGTCATAGAGCAAAACTGTCAAAGCCACTCATAAATGATTAAAAACAATAAAGGAAGAGAGTTTTACTTGTACGTCTTTTTCCATGTGTCTGCATTAGCAAATGAACTCCGTCGAATATGTTTATGTGCATTGTTGCTTCTATGAATTTCCATAGTCTAATGTTCCGTTTCCATCCACACAGCCTATAAAAAACAGGAAAAATAAGATATAAAGATAGACATAAGAGAAAAAAAACTTTCAGCTCCTTCATGTGTATAGTAAGTAGAAATCCGGGAGTTGTACAAAAAACGTAAGTGAAAATCGTGACAACCACAAAACATGAAGTAGTTAAGTTGCTTCCTTGAATGTAAGACGCAAAAATGTATTGCTAGATACTTGGAATACAATATACCAACTGTTTTAAAAAATGAAAATTAAGCAGAATAAAGTAAAGATTCCAAGGAAAGTTAAAAGTCTATTATGTCTGTAAATATTAAACCAGAGCAACACTGAAAGTTAAAAGAAAAACAAAGAACCCTTAGTAGAAGATCAAGCACAAAAAGAGAAAGATAAGTGAGCTTAAAATATACTATACTATACTGAGAATGTGAAATAGTTGATGACAACATACTATTTGGTTTGCAAATGGATCAAGACACACCGTGTGGTTGCTATTTCCACTTCGTGAAAGGATGGGGCGTTGAGTGAGCGACTGTACATTTAGCAGCTTCATGTCGCCAACGACATCTACATCATTAAGTGTCTATAACGACGCAAATATGATTTGAAAGTTGTAACAGCTTACCATAGAGGTCACCTCTGAGTCCATAGTTGAACTCAAAATCTTCATGTAAGTGGATCCAAACCTACCTGCGTCAAAAGAAAAAATAATAATAACCTACCTGCGTCAATAGGGAGGCACATGTGGTCAAGATCGGAGAAGATAGATCTGTGCGTGAAGCAAACCGCCAACCCGAGATCAGCAACTCGATATATCTCTTTGCTAATCATAGCAAAAAATCATGAGACTGTATATAAACCCTAGTTTGAGGCCATAAATCATGGCATATCTTGATTTTGTTGTATGGAGTTCGTAGATCATCGGTGAAAGCTTTGATGTAGAGAAAATATCTCTTATTAATATAGGTTTAAAGAACAAAATTGAATAAGTGTGAGGAACAGAAACGTTGGATCAGAGAAGTCAGAAAAAATGATCGTGATTCGTGAAGTTGAAGAGACGGAGACGACTTAGAGCATCTCCATCGGTTAAGGACCCCTATGGGTCCTTAACTTTTTTTTTTTTTTTTTGATTTTTAAAAAAAAAAAAAAAAATTAAAAACTAACCAATCGTGGGCCGCCACATGTCAGTTGGGCCCACGAAACAGTGTAAGGACCACTCCTTAAATTGGGGTTTTTAGGACAGGTCCTTAACAAAAGTGGTGGGGCCCACCACCACTTTTTGTTAAGGACCCCTCCTAAGGACCTCCAATGGAGGTGGTCTTAGAGACAGTGTCTGGAAGGAGCTTTGGGCTGTTAAAGATGGCCCATGTCTTTTAAATATTTTTAATGCAAGTAAATTGGCCCGTTAAAAACATGTATCGAGTAAAAACCTGACGTGGCGATTTGGAAGCTTCGGATAGGCTGATTTTCTTAATCAACGTGGCATACCTAGAATTTAAGGATATCCAATTTTTAGTATTGTTAGATATCTCATGTATGCATTTAGGCTATAAATCAAACTCTATTTTGATAACATTTGTAATATGTAAAATATATTTACATTTCTGGTAACCAATGCATTGACTATAAATATTATGATAAGTTGTTTTTTTCTCGTTTAAAGATGGAAAAAAAAGAAAAAAAAAGGAAAGGAGAAAATGTAATGTATATTTGAAAATCAAAGTCTGAACAAGATTGTCATTAAGATATCAAAACTCTATAAGAACAAATTATCACAGTTTTGTAGAAATGAAGAGAGCACAATCGCAAATACAAGATAGGGTTTAGATCTTTTCAAAAAAAAAGAATCACCGGTTGAGTTTAGGGTTTGTTCCTTCTTTTTTTTTTGGTTAAGTACATGAATTTTCATTAATGAAATTAATGAAACAGGGATACATATGATTTGAGACAAACCTAACGCATCATATACAGCTTACTGAAAGCAGGGGTCTTGCAAGACTAAAGGTTTAGCCGAATCCTAAGATTATATTAGAGCTTGGCTAAAACAAGAGTCCAAGAACATCCATGTAATTCCAGTAGATTGATGCATCAACTTTTCATAAGTACCTGTGAGAAGAACAAGAATCATCACAGAAAAACAGTTGGAGAACAAACCGAGGGACCGCGGCTTGTTCCGAAGGCATCTCCAAAGCGGAGGACAAGCGAAGCAGAGTTGACTAAGTCCCTGTCCGGGTATCGACTCCGGAGGAGCTCACTCCAGACGCCGCAAACTCCAGAAGCGAACAAGACGGCTCCCTATAAATCCTAGTCCGAGGAAGAGAACCACCGACGAAAACACAGAGAGTCACCGGCGGAAGGAAGCAGAGGTTTTGGCACTCAAGAAAGGACAATTATAAAGAGCTTCCTTCTGAAAATAAGAGGAACAGAGGAGCTGAAGGCTCCAACAACATACGGTAGGAGCCGTGAAGCTAGGCTGATCAAGGAAACTTACAGAGAAAAAGTCCCCGGTGAAGACCTCAAATCACCTTTACATAACAGATCCAAGATCTAGATGGGGAATATCTACTAAGCAACCAACAAAGAGGAGAGAGGAGACAGGAGGAGGCAGAGAAACAGCCGGTGGAGCAGAGGCAGCGACGCACTGCAACACCGGGGGACTTACCTAGGTGCAGATCTGACCCAGACCCAGAAATCCTGAAGATACTGTCTTTTCTTCCTAGTGAAGGTGTTGTAGCCACAAGTGCCATTTCAAAACGGTGGAAGTCTCCATATCCTCGCACTTTAGAAACATTTGCTCTATTCATTAGAAGCAGATCAAGTGTAGAGAGTTTAGAGCTCAAGCTGAACCCAAATAACTCGAGAATGACCATTAAACCTTTGGTTAGTGATGCAGTTGCTCGCTCTTTGAGAGAGCTGACAATTGAGATGCTTTACAAATCCTATGAATTTCCCCAAAGCTTGTATCTCTCCCCAAAACGTGAAACCCTCATACTTAAAAAACTTAGTCTTGTGGATATGCCATTTAACGTTTATTTGATTGGTGTCATGAAACTCCACCTTATAACGGTTAGATTCTCAAGCGAAGAATCTGTGACAAAGCTTCTAAGCATATGCCCACTTCCTGAAGACTTGGTAGTGAGAAGAAGCGCATATACCAATGTGATGAGATTTACTATTGATGTGCCAATGCTGAAGAGTTTATCTATTGATAATTCGTTTGGAAAGTCTCTTTGGAAGGAGGTAAAGACGTTGAGATATGATGATACTTCTCCATATCCTCGCACTTTAAAAATGTTTGATCTATTCATTAGAAGCAAATCAAGTGTAGAAAGTTTACAACTCAAGATCAACCCAAATAACTCGAGAATGACCATCAAACCTTTGGTTAATGATGCAGTTGATCGTTCTTTGAGAGAGCCGACAATTGAGATGCTTTACAAATCCTATGAGTTTCCCCAAAGCTTGTATCTCTACCCAAAACGTGAAACCCTCATACTTGAGAAACTTAGTCTTGTGGATATTCCATCTAACGTTTGTTTGATTGGTGTCAAGAAAATCCACCTTTTATCGGTTAGATTCTCAAGCGACGAATCTGTGACAAAGCTTCTAAGCATATGCCCACTTCCTGAAGACTTGGTAGTGAGAAGAAGCACATATACCAGTGTGATGATATTTACTATTGATGTGCCAACGCTGAAGAGTTTCTCTATAATTCGTCTAGGAAGTCTCTTTGGAAGGAGGTAAAGACATTGAGATATGTGATACTTCTCCATATCCTCGCACTTTAGAAATGTTTGCTCTATTCATTAGAAGCAAATCAATTGTATAGAGTTTACAATTCAAGCTGAACCCAAATAACTCGAGAATGACCATCAAACATTTGGTTAATGATGCAGTTGCTAGCTCTTTGAGAGAGCTGACAATTGAGATGCTTTACAAATCGTATGAGTTTCCCCAAAGCTTGTATCTCTACCCAAAACTTGAAACCCTCATACTTGAGAAACTTAGTCTTGTGGATATTCCATCTAACGTTTGTTTGATTGGTGTCAAGAAAATCCACCTTTTATCGGTTAGATTCTCAAGCGACGAATCTGTGACAAAGCTTCTAAGCATATGCCCACTTCCTGAAGACTTGGTAGTGAGAATAAGCACATATACTAGTGTGATGATATTTACTATTGATGTGCCAACGCTGAAGAGTTTCTCTATAATTCGTCTAGGAAGTCTCTTTGGAAGGAGGTAAAGACATTGAGATATGATGATACTTCTCCATATCCTCGCACTTTAGAAATGTTTGATCTATTCATTAGAAGCAAATCAAGTGTAGAAAGTTTACAACTCAAGATCAACCCAAATAACTCGAGAATGACCATCAAACATTTGGTTAATGATGCAGTTGCTCGCTCTTTGAGAGAGCTGACAATTGAGATGCTTTACAAATCCTATGAGTTTCCCCAAAGCTTGTATCTCTACCCAAAACGTGAAACCCTCATACTTGAGAAACTTAGTCTTGTGGATATTCCATCTAACGTTTGTTTGATTGGTGTCAAGAAAATCCACCTTTTATCGGTTAGATTCTCAAGCGACGAATCTGTGACAAAGCTTCTAAGCATATGCCCACTTCCTGAAGACTTGGTAGTGAGAAGAAGCACATATACCAGTGTGATGATATTTACTATTGATGTGCCAACGCTGAAGAGTTTCTCTATAATTCGTCTAGGAAGTCTCTTTGGAAGGAGGTAAAGACATTGAGATATGATGATACTTCTCCATATCCTCGCACTTTAGAAATGTTTGCTCTATTCATTAGAAGCAAATCAATTGTATAGAGTTTACAATTCAAGCTGAACCCAAATAACTCGAGAATGACCATCAAACATTTGGTTAATGATGCAGTTGCTAGCTCTTTGAGAGAGCTGAGAATTGAGATGCTTTACAAATCCTATGAGTTTCCCCAAAGATTGTATCTCTACCCAAAGCTTGAAACCCTCATACTTGAGAAACTTATTCTTGTGGATTTCAATCTAACGTTTGTTTGATTGGTGTCATGAAATTCCACCTTTTATCGGTTAGATTCTCAAGCGATGAATCTGTGACAAAGCTTCTAAGCATATGCCCACTTCCTGAAGACTTGGTAGTGAGAATAAGTGCATATACCAATGTGATGATATTTACTATTGATGTGCCAATGCTGAAGAGTTTATTTATTGATAATTCGTTTGGGAAGTCTCTTTGGAAGGAGGTAAAGACGTTGAGATATGATGATACTTCTCAATATCCTCGCACTTTAGAAATGTTTTTTCTATTCATTAGAAGCAGATCAAGTCTAGAGAGTTTACAGCTCAACCTGAACCCAAATAACTCGAGAATGACCATCAAACATTTGGTTAATGATGCAGTTGATCGTTCTTTGAGAGAGCTGACAATTGAGATGCTTTACAAATCCCATGAGTTTCCCCAAAGCTTGTATCTCTACCGAAAACTTGAAACCCTCATACTTGAGAAACTTAGTCTTTTGGATATTCCATCTAACGTTTATTTGATTGGTGTCATGAAACTCCACCTTTTATCGGTTAATTTCTCAAGCAATGAATCTGTGACAAAGCTTCTAAGCCTATGCCCACTTCTTGAAGACTTGGTAGTGAGAAGAAGCACATATACCAGCGTGATGATATTTACTATTGATGTGCCAACGCTGAAGAGTTTATCTATTGATAAATCGTCTGGGAAGTCTCGGCCTGAAGGTGTGCATGGGTTTGTGATTAATGCACCTTTTTGATGTGTTTTAGCATTAAGGACAGCTACAGAAACTATTTACGGTTTGGTAATATGCGGGAGCTGGTCAAGGTGAGTGTCAACATTGTGTTTGGTCACAGTAGTGAATAATAAATGTTATTCTTTGCAAATCGGTAAACTATTATCCTTTTTTGAACAACGGTATACTATAACCTATAGGGTTACAAAAAAAAACTAAAACCAAGACGAGTTGGAATGAATGAGAAGAATGAAAACTATAAAGATAATATATTTGCGTCATATCGTAGTTGTAAAAATAGGATATTTTAAAACAAAAATAATAATAAACATAATTATTATTTAAGGCTACTAACGCCTTTAATCAGTCTAACTTTCAACATAAGATTTCAGAGCGAAAAAATCAGTATACACATATTTATTTTTATTACTCTTCATGAATATTTTCCCAATTCAGGAATGTATTCATAAACTGTATTAGATTTCTTGAATATAATTTGTATATTTATGAAGTTGTTCTTAAATGTTTAAGACAACTTCATGAATTTAAATTTATGCATATACATATATTTATATATATTATGATTTTATAATATCAAATTCAGGAAAGTGAGTAGATGTTATACATATTTAAGAATATCTTACTAAATATACATATAAGTCAAACTCAGTAAGATATCAAATTATTAGTAGGAGACATTAATAAAATTATGGAGAGGGTAATACTGCTTTAATGGCTGATGTTTTATCATGTTTGATCATGTATTAATATGGCTATTATTAATAATAATCTTATATAGTTAGAGAAATTAAGGGTATGACCATAAAATATTAATGAGTAGGTGCAACAACCTTTTATAAGTAGTTTCTAGGATAACTTTCTTTTAATAGTATATATAAGGGACTATCTAGACTTCATTTGATTTTGCGTTCGTTTAGAAATTATAATAAGAAACCATTGATTGACTTTAGGAGTGTCTAAAATTCATATAACATGAAACCAAACAAATAATAATAGTTTTTGGTTTATCACCGAAAAAAAAACTCAAGCATTTTAATCAAAACAAACCAAAATAAATATGAATTTGGAACGGTTATTATATTTTGGGAGAAAAAAAGGTACTGAAAAAAACAACATAAAACCAAACCGATGTCTAGATTAAACAGACATAATGTCTTCTTATCTTAACAAATAACAAAATTAATAATCTCACTCCGCGCAAGACGCGGATTATTACCTAGTCGAGATTTAAAAGCTTTACAAAAACACCTATACACAGTTATGTAGAAATGGAGAGAGAACAATCGCAAATATGAGATAAATTTTAGATAATTTCAAAATTTTCTCACGAGTTGAATTTAGAGTTTGTTTCTGAAAATCTGGCTATTGTCAAAGCAACGAAAAATCAGACTCCTATGAGGGTTACAATGAGTGATTTTCCAGACGAGTTACTGCTGAAGATACTCTCTTTCCTTCCTAGTAAAGATGTTGTAGCCACCAGCGCCATGTCAAAACGGTGGAAATCTCTTCTGATATGATGATACTCTTCCAAATGGTCGCACTTTCGAAATGTTTGTGCCGTTTATTAGAAGTAGATCATGTGTAGAGAGGTTGCAGCTCAAGCTGAACCAATTTAATTTAGTGTACTCAGCAACCCTTTGGTCGATGATGCAGTTGCTCGCCCTTTGAGAGAACTGAGAAGTGAGATGCTAACTTTAATCGTTTAACTATCTTGTGATAAGTCATCAAACGTACGTATAGTTATGGACTGTCAATATAAGACTAATTTCATTAAATACTAATTTTAATCGTTCAACTATCATGTCAAAAGTTTTCAAATGTACAATTATGGGTTGTCAATATAAGATTGATGAGCAGGGTAATATTTGTTGCTATTTTGATTTTTGAAAACCTAATTAATTTACATTGAACTTCAGTGCTATAATCTGAATGTTATAATTCACCATCTCACTTCGATATGAAGAATATGTTTTTTAAATGATATGATTAAATAACATTTGAGATCCGCACTTACGCAAAATGAACATCAAGTATGTATACAAATTATTTATACATATTATTATTAATTTTGTATTTATTTAAATATTAATCAATAATAAATATATTGAATAATTCAAAAGGGAGTAACTATAAGTTATATAATTAAGTTGGATTAAGCACATAAATAAAAATATCCCCTCTTTTTATTTACAATAGTTTTTGTTGGTAAGAAATCAAAATAATTATTTATTTATTTGTATGGTTTATATTTTAAATTAAAAGAGATTGACATAGATATATAGTATATTTTAATATGAATATTTAAACAATATTGAAAAATAAATAAATAATATATATATATACATATATGTATATATATGTATATATGTATATATATGTATATATGTATATATGTATATATATGTATATATACATATATGCATATATATGTATATATATGTATATATATATATATGCATATATATGTATATATATATATATATTTACTCTGAATATATATTAAATAAGACTTCATACTTATATGATTTTATGATACTTTGTATCTTGTTATAACAAAAAAGTTAAACTACTAATCACAAAAAAATCAATTTTTAACAGTTTTAGTAATTTATAATCATTTAAAAAATTCGGAGTAACATATAAGAAAAAATCTAAATTTTTATGTTATACTTAATGTGATTGTTTAATTTTTTTTAAGAATATAAAATTAAAAAATGATTGAGGGGACAAAAATTGTTATTAAATCTTTATTATTCAAAATCATTAATTTTCATATATCTGTCAACCAAATTAGATAATTATGTAGCTTTTAATTTAAAATGAAGAATAATCTTTTATACACTACTAATAAATTTCATAGTTACTTTAGTAAAAATTATAATATATATTTAGATGTATCAACTTATTTTTCTAAGAATTATAAGAATCATCGTAGTAATGACACATGGTTGCCAAAATATGTTGTAATGTCCTAAAATTAATATATATATATATATATATTAAAAGAGCATATATAGTGACCCATACGATTGTGGTTTGATTATTATTCACCCAACTGGTAAGAGAGAACATTTTTTAGTTTTACTAGTTTTATAGAATATTCAATTAAATTGTTTCCATTAGTTAACTCTTACTTCTTTTAAGTCAATATCTCATGAATTCATGTAGGCTATAAATCCAACTCTATTTTAATAATTTTTATAATATGGAAAATATATATACATTTCTGGTAACCACATCCATTGACTATTGACTATTGAATATAAATATTGTGATAGGGTGTTTTTTCCTCGTTTTAAGATGAAAATAAAAAGAAAAGGAAAAAAAAGTAACGTATATTTGAAAAAAAAGTCTGAACAATATTCTCATTGAGATATCAAAACTCTATAAATTCATATTATCAGAGTTTTGTAGAAATGAAGAGAGCACAATTGCAACAAGATAAGGTTTAGATCTTTTCAAAAGAAAAAGTCACCGGCTGAGTTTAGAGTTTGTTCCTTGGTTATTGTCAAAGCAATGAGGAATCAGATTTGTAGGAGGGGTACAAGGAGGAATCCGAGTCGTAGGAAGAGGACAATGAGTGATTTCCCAGACGATTTGCTGCTGAAAATACTGTCTTTTCTTCCTAGTAAAGATGTTGTAGCCACGAGTGCCATTTCAAAACGGTGGAAGTTTCTTTGGAAGAAGGTAAGAACATTGAGATATGATGAGAGTCCTCTATATTCTCGCGCTTTAAAAAGATTTGCTCTATTTATTAGAAGCAGATCAAGGGTAGAGAGTTTACAGCTCAAGCTGAACCCATATTACTCGAGTGTGACCATCAACCCTTTGGTTAATGATGCAGTTGCTCGCTCTTTGAGAGAGCTGAGAATTGAGATGCTTTACAAATCCTATGAGTTTCCCCAAAGCTTGTATTTCTACCCAAAACTTGAAACCCTCATACTTGAGAAACTTAGCCTTGTGGATATTCCATCTAACGTTTATTTGATTGGTCTCAAGAAACTCCACCTTTTATCGGTTAGATTCTCAAGCGAAGAATCTGTGACAAAGCTTCTAAGCATATGCCCACTTCTTGAAGACTTGGTTGTGAGAAGAAGCACATATACTAATGTGATGATATTTACCATTGATGTGCCAACGTTAAAGAGTTTATCTATTGATAATTCGTCTGGGAAGTCTCGCCCTGAAGGTGTGCATGGATTTGTGATTAATGCACCTTCTTTGAAGTGCTTTAGCATTAAGGACAGCTACAGCAACTATTTACGGTTTGGTAATATGCCGGAGCTGGTCAAGGCGAGTGTCAACATTGTGTGTGACCAACCTGAGGAAATTCTAGGATCTCTTGTCTCAACAAGATATCTTTCTCTGGGTTTTCAGTCTCTATATCTTCCTCTTGCTACTTCTTTCCTCTTTCTTGACCACCTAGAGCTATATTCATGTCCTTCCCAGTGGTGTAGTTTACTCAAAGACACTCCTAAACTTCGAGTTCTCAAGTTGTATCAGAAATATTGTGTCCATTACAACGAAGCGACGGATTCATGGAACCAACCGAGTTCTATTCCTGAATGTTTATCATCCCATCTGGAGATCTTCGAGTGGAGGCAGTACAATGGCACCGACCAAGAGAGACAAGCTGCAAAGTACATCCTAGCAAATGCGAGTTGTTTAAAGAAGGCGTCATTTTACTCAAAATCTGCAAAGAAACTTGATATGCTGAAGGAGTTAGAATGTGTGGAAAAAGGCTCAAAGACTTCCATGCTTGTGTTTGAGTGAACGTTTCAGTTATTAACAACTTGGAAAAAGTAAGTTTCCAACATATTTCTCGTTATTTGCTGTAATCAAAGTTGTTTTTCTTATTATTGAGTCAATGAAGGACTAAACTGGTTGTTCTTTTTATGTATTTCTGTGTTTCATGTTTAGAATCTAAGATCAAATAATCGTTAAATCTTCATTATAATATAAATAAATGATAGCATACCCTACATGCGATCACAACGAAAGCAGCCAATGACGATGGTTTGCAAGCACCTTTTCTATATTCGAATTACTAGCAACTGTAAGGACGAATGTGTAAGTGTACAACAAGATTTGTGAGTATCACTGTGGTACGATAAGTTAGAAGAAGAAAAACAAAACTAAACGTGTTGGTTATCTAAAAGGAAGTTTAACAATCAGGGTCTCGAGGTCCTTGGGCAAAAATAGTTTTGGGACCCATAGCAATTAAGTTTTAAATATTTTTAAAATTTATAAAAATAAGTTTTAAATATTTTTAAAATTTATAAAAATAAGTTTTAAAACAAATTAGTATATTTAGTTTTATTTGAGTACATGTCTCTTTTATCCATCAGGTACATGTATCTTTCCCAGCGATTATTAAATACTTTTTTCTTTTATGGGTTTGATAATCTGTTCATGAAAAAAATTCTTAAACCTGATTTGACAAAGGTTTTGTATATGTGGGATAAGGATGGAGATTCAGAGAAAGAGGTGGAGCAACGTAAACTGATTAGTCTCACTGTCAATCATCTCATAATTAATCGTTCTAAATTTCAATATAAGATTTCAGAGCGAAAAAATCAGTATATACATATTTATTTTTAATTACTCTTCATTATAAAAATCTTAAGCTTTTATATCTAATTATTAATTTTTTAAAATTCACAACTATAATTTTTATAATTAATACTAAAAATCAATTTAAAACAGTAAAGCAATTCATCAATGAGATTCAATTGATATGAATAAATGAATTCATAGAAATAAATTATTTTAGTCCATGAATTTACGGAAATCAAGAAATGTCTGTTGATATGTTTTACATGAAAGCAAAGTATAGAATTTTCAATTAGGGAATATATTTATATTTTAGGAAAATATTCTGAATAGCCTTTTCTAGATTTGTTTTCTTAAATAATTCTCATAGAGAAAAAAAAGACCAGATTAAGTTCCACTTAAAATTCAAATGATAATTACACCCTTTTATAATTATGTTAATCATTCATTGAATATATAAATATGAAAATCAAAATAATAAAATTTAAATTTATTGCTTCAATTTTTTTAATTATATTTTCATTTTGTCAATTTTGTTTTTAAGTTTAGGCAGATCTTCATTAATATGTATGATATCTTCATGGTTTTTGTTTCTCAATTCAGGAATGTAATCATAAATGTGTAGACTTTTTGAATATAATTTGTATATTTGTGAAATTCTTCCTTAATGTGTAAGATACTCTCTTTCCTTCCTAGTAAAGATGTTGTAGCCACGAGTGCCATGTCAAAACGGTGGAAATATCTTCTGATATGATGATACTCTTCCAAATGGTCGCACATTCGAAATGCTTGTGCTGTTTATTAGAAGCAGATCATGTGTAGAGAGCTTGCAGCTCAAGCTGAACCAATATAATTTAGTGTATTCAGCAACCCTTTGGTTGATGATGCAGTTGCTCGCTCTTTGAGAGAACTGAGAATTGAGATGCTTTACAACTCTTTTGAGTTACCTGCAAGCTTGTATTTCTATTCACAACTGGAAACCCTCAAACTCGAGAAAATTAGTCTGGTGGATGTTCCATCTAATATTTCTGTGATATATTTACATTGAATTTGCAATGATTCAGCAAAACAGATACCCAAACAGTATAAGATATTTTTATGGGTTGCAGAATTCAGTTTAATAACTCATATTATACATGAATTCAGTTTAATACAACTACCTCTCCTCCCTCTGTTGAGGCTTTTGGAATCAGCATGGAATCGAAGCTATTGATCTGTCTTTGCTGGGATCAAAGCTATAGGGAAAGAAAAGTCTACTAAAACACTAAACCAAGATTTTTTCGGATATTACAAAAGTGAGTGACATTAACAGTTTGTGGAAACATGTGCTGGTAAGATCCATGGAATCTTCTATACCAGCAGCTTTTCATTTGGAAAAGGGGATTCAGTGGAAACATACTTTCAGTGTAAACTCGCTGAGAGTTGTAGATCAGACCATTCCTTCTACCAGAAGGTGGCAGCCTCACACACATCAAATAACTTCCTTCGAAGCTAAGGACGTTCATATGGTAATTGATACGAATTTTGCTGAGGTTAATGGCTACTAAGATGTTTTAGTTCGCCAGGTTGTCTCTTGCCTGCCCATGGATACATCAGCAGTTCCTTTTCCGTTTTAAGTCCATTTACTCCCCCTCCCCCAGTGCTTCCTCATGTTGTTAGGGGCGGACGCAGGAAGGCCTTGGGTGTGGCATGTGTGGAATATCAAAACTCTATAAAAACATATATAGACTTGAGAATTTTGGCATCTTTACTCAAAACGGCTTTGCTGGTTACCATACTCAATCTAGGTTTTTTCAAGTCCATTTTCTATATTCTTAAAGGCTCACCTATGATTCAACTTTGTTAGTATGAGATATGTTTACTAATATGTTTGGTCATTTCGCTTATTGTGGTATATATAAATCTGTAACACTTTTTATTTCTTTATATAAAAGTTTTTTTTAAAAAGGGGTATATACCAGCGAAGATCTGATTATATTATATATATATATATATATTAGGTGATTATCCGTGCGCATACCTGATTTTGAACTTTTTTGAAAAAATCTAAGAACTTTTAATCGTTCGAACTTTTTATGGATTTCAAACGATTTTAAACGTCCATGTTTTATTGGACTTTGTCAAGATCCAGTTAGGTGGATTTTGTCAAGATCCAGTTAGGTGGATTTTGTCAAGATCCAGTTAGGTGGATTTTGTCATCTTCAGAAACTGTCCATCTAATGCGCCAGCCGATTATTATCAATTTTTCTACGGCTTGGTGGTCATTTAGGAAGGTAATTTTTACAGCTGCCTTGCGATTCAAGCAATCAGAGACAGTGATGAAGAACAAACTATACTACATGAAGTCTAGGCATGAAAGTACCTTGTGAGGGACGCTGGTCATTTAGTATGCTGATATAAACTTTTTCCTTAAAAAGTAAGGGGAAAAACAGTTCTTTAGAATAACATATTTTATTTTTCTTTGTTCTAAAAAAAATTATTGTTCTGTTGTTATGTACCTGGCCAGTTTTTTATAAATCACTAGTATTATTTTTCGTGCTATGCACGGGTCAGTTTCATTGTTTTATCTGATCAAAAATACTTATGACTTTCAACTTCATTGTTCCTTCCTCGTCTTATGAACAATCAACAAAAATAAATTTCAAGCTGAAAAAAAAAATAGAGAGCATTACTTTGAGCAGAAAAAATAAATTTGAATAAAATAATCGTAGAACTATATTGATTTGTGTTGCTAAATTTAAAACTCAAAAAAATTATAAAAAAAATGAGACGATGGACACATAAAAGTAGGGAATATATGATTAACATGTTTGGAATGAACAGTTTGACATTGCCATAAAAGTGGGGAACGGGGGATTCTTTATGGTTAGGAACAATTACCTTTCAAAAATTGATACCATTTGTAATTAACTAAGATTTTTAACTATTCGATGATTTTTTTGTATTTGTTTTTTTGGTTTTTTTGAAAAACTTTTTCACATGTCAATATTTGATTCGCCAAGTGACTTGCCTTTAGTATATAAGAAATATCACAAACATCACAAGATTCATTATTTCGGTTTGAAGATCTTTGTGATATGATGAGGAAGGTAAACCAGTAAGACAAGCGAAGCCACCAAAGATTCCAAAACATTTTTATGCTTTCCTTTGCTTTTCTTCTAAAGAAATCAAAAGGAGTTGAGACAATCTGAAGAAAGTTTTGCCTAAAAGCCTTACCTTTTGTATAAAAACTCTCTGTCTTTTCACCACCTATTCCAAAACATACATTCATAAAA
The DNA here is from genome assembly GCA_905132765.1 of Moricandia arvensis. Classification (NCBI taxonomy): domain Eukaryota; kingdom Viridiplantae; phylum Streptophyta; class Magnoliopsida; order Brassicales; family Brassicaceae; genus Moricandia; species Moricandia arvensis. The sequence continues at coordinate 19,438 of CAJHQP010003242.1, read as the reverse complement.
ACTCTCAAAAAGTTTAAGAGACCTAAACACAAAAAGATGCTTCACAGGTTCAGCTTTCTTGTTTGTCTTCTTGTGATCATTGACACTGTCTGCGCCAGAGAGTTTATTGTAGGAGGATCAAAGGGTTGGACTGTTCCCTCAGATCATCAACTATACAATCAATGGGCAGAGAAAAGCAGATTCCAAATCAGTGACTCTCTATGTAAGTTCATAGTAAACTTATTCAATTTGATACATATATCTTATCGAATCATACTCATGGTCAAAAATAATGCAGTGTTTGTCTACCAACCAAACAAAGACTCAGTTCTTCAAGTGACAAGAGATGCTTACGATAGCTGCAACACAGAAGCAGCCACTGCTAAATTCACAGACGGACACACTTCCTTCAAGCTTGACCGGTCTGGACCATACTATTTCATCAGTGGAAACAAAGATAATTGTCACAAGAACCAGAAGCTTGTAATCATTGTCATGGCTGATAGAAAAACAACCACATCTTCACCACCACCTTCTCCTTCAGTAGAATCCTCACCCTCTCCTTCTTACACAGGAACATTTGAAATAACACCGGCGCCTTCGCAAGACACTCCCGGGAACACAGCTTCACCTTCTTCTTCTTCTGTTCTGCCTTATGCTTTTATTGTTACAATGTTTATTTCTCTTTTCAGCTAAGTTGGTAAATTAGCGTTTATGTATGTGTTGTTCTTTTCTTCTTTCAGATAATGTAAATGATATAAAAAAGTTTATATGACCATTAGACCAATATATATGAAGGGTGAAGAAACATGATTAAAAAAACTAAAGATCAAGAATCATCAAGATTTTATTCTTTATCTTCTCTTACAAGGTATTTAAGAACTGAGTTTTATTCTATGGTAGTGTGGATCATAAGAAAAAACTGATCAAAAGTTCTTCCCTAGCTCAACCTTTTTCATCATTCCGTAAGTGCTTTGAAATATTGAATCTAGTATCCCGGCAACCTGAAATCCAACAAGCATAATCTTACTTTCACCATGGAATACAGAAGAGAATAATTCAAATTTAGAGGAAAAAAAAGAATATTATACCGTGAAAACACCACCTATTATGGCGCAAACATTTGTAAGGAAGTGTGAGAATGACTTAGGGTTCTCGCTTATCAAGACCTAGCAAAAGAAACCAAAGCAATGATCACAATGGTAAGCAGGACATCTTCTATGCACAGCCGGATGAAACATTTGACTTGGCTCCCAAATATTTAAAAGCCATTATACGTAAGTTGTGTAGCCTCCATTGTTGATTTTTTTTTTAATATTTAAATTAACATAAGAATGTTTATGGCCTCATATACTGGCCCTGACTATAAGTTATGGAAAAAAAAGGTTAGAGAGAGATAAAATGAGGAAAGAAACCTGCATAGGAGAGAGGTCAAAGTGAAACTTTGCAACAGGGTAATAGTAACCATGAGCCACACTGCTATGAGCTGTATACTCATATTCCTCAATCACTGAGTGTTCTTGACCGAACCTTCTTGAAACTACTTCTGTTTTGACTACTTGAAGATAATGTTCGATCTGTATTTTTCCCCATGTTAATAAAGAGAAACCTCGAAAGCAACTTCACGTAATAACTTTGTGAAAACTTACAGTAACATTAGCAGCAAACTTTCCTTCATTAACGAACCACTTTCCATTAAGCCTGTCATGGCTTAGACCAAGATAAGGTAGTAGCCGTTTCATATCAGTCAACAACCTATCTGAAATCATTCTACCAAATGAGAGATGGTTTACAAAATGTGTCATGTTCATTCGAGAAGCCTCGAATGAATGAGCCGATGAAACAGCTGAGATAACGAGTTCACCAGGAACCTGAAAATAAAGGCAAATAATTACCAATAACAAACCACTAGAAGAAGAGATAAGAACATTGTAAACTTTTACCTTCTTGGCACGCACATAGCCTTCGATTCTACAACCTCCACTAACTGGTGCCTTCCTAATCCTTGAAGCCGCATGATTAGTTGAACCATCAAACTTCCTGATAGGTATGAGCAGTTCTTCCACCATCTGGAAAAAAAACAAATCTTCTTATTTATATAGTAAAGATAAATTAGATAGCAAGATGTGTATTTTGCAGACCAAGATTGTGAAATCCGTGAAACCTATAAAATCCTGAAATATAATTCTAGTATATTTACAATTTTACATTATTACTATATTTTTCAGTTATGTGTTAGATCTGGATGTTCAAAGTTTATGTTATGTGGTGTTAGCAATATGTTATTGCTAATCACTATATATATATATATATATAAACCTTGTATCAAACACAACACTATAACATAGTCTAGCATTCTTATTCTGTAATAGTTTACATGGTATACAAAAAGGTATAATGATGAAACAATTAGAATCATATATTCCTTGGTAGAATTAATTCAGGTTAGTCTACCTTGACTAGGCTCTCTGTGTCCCGATTTCCATGGTAAGAATCATGTTCTTGGTGCCCAAAATCCCCCCTGAGCAAGATTAGATAGTCAAGATAGTAAGCAAAACAGTTGATCATCATGCTATTGGTAGATTTAAGCAGCTAATGGGGAAAATAATACTCACATAAGATCACTACCGTTGCGGAAAATACGAATAGATGGATAGCCTTGTATATGATACCTTGATTTGACAGATTAGGATAGGTCAAACTGTTACAAAAACTATTTTGAAAACAAGGAATATTGGAGTGAAATATAATCATGATTTACTTTGTACATAGAGTAGGTTCTTCAGTGCAATCAACACTTCCAAGAAGGACACGCCCATCACTATCAGGACCGAATCTGCAATGCCAAAGATTCATTAGAAAATCGTGCGACTTGAAGATTCTTCAAAGTTTAGAAACAAATAGAAAAGAACACAATACACACTTCTGTCTTGTAATTTCAGCTGCTTTCTCCCAAGATGGTCTCTGAAAAGTGTTAGCATTAACATCAGTAAGCACATCGATAAAAACTCACAATGTTTTTGATTTATCAACCAAAAATAAATTGTTACCTAGTCTTTATAAGATATTTTCATGAAAATTTTAAGAAAAATGACAAGTCACCCTAAGAAATGACAGAACAACATTACCAAGCGACTACTCCAGTAGCACCACGGCGCGTAGAAGTTAACAACCAAAATTGGGAATCTGCATAAAGAAAGTTCGGTTTCAGTATTTCATCAAACCCTTGACATATACTTATAGTAGTAGTACGGACAAAGTAAAAGAAGTTGGCAACTTACTTATTTGCTATCTTGTCAAAAGTACCACCAGTTAAAGATATAGCAGCATACGTATTGTCGTCATGATGTTCGTCTCCATGGTTGATGAGATCTGCGTCAGGGGTTGGGTGGTACTCCTCACCAGTTTCTCTTAAATGCGGATCAATAGGAATTTTCATTATTGTTTTCGTTAGGTTCAACCTGTTCTGAAGAATTAACAACAAAGTTTAAACATAGTTTATTTGACGCAGCTAGGGTGAGTGCTATGTCAAGACTTTTGCTATTATTTTCCTTTCAGTTCATGTTATATTATTTTACTTTTATACATTGAGTTTATAAAAAGAGTTAGGCTTGGACATTCTGGTATCAATTTTGTTCAGATAAATTATTGTTGATATCAGATTATTTGGATTGGGGAGTTCAGGATTCATTTAAAATCCAAAGAAATTTAGTTCAGATCGGTTCATTTCAGATGATAAAATTAGGAAGAAGCTAATATCTAAAAACAAATCGTGTTTAGTTTGCTTACGGTTCGATATCATTTTGTGTAATTCAGATAAAATATCTAGTAATTCCGTTAAAATATCGCGTAATTTGAATAGTTTGGGTAAAATATTATATAAATCAAATTATTCTAGATGAAAAAAATAAATACTTCCAGGTATTTTTTTGCTAATTTATTTTTTGCACATACATTCAAAATTTTAGTAGGTTAATAAATTATATTAAAATATTTGGTTATTTTATAGTGAAATGTAATTAATTTATTTTTAGGTATAAATTTAATTATATTTTTGGATATTTATTTAGTTTGGTTTCGGTTCAGTATCAACATGAATTTGTACGATATTTGTGAGTTATGATCCGATTTTGGTTCTGATTTTGTTTTTTTCCATTAGTTTTAGTTCTTCACATTCGGTTCAAATTGTCCAGGCCTACAAATAGTCACCAGACCATGTGTTTTGGCATAACTGAGGGACTAAGAAATAGAAACAGAAACGGAAACTTACAGTTGACAACACGTCGCTTACATCAACAGATGCAAATTCACATGAGAGAGCAGGAAAGCTACCAAAACCAAAATGTCAATTTTATCAAGAAACCACCAGCATTTGTAGAGAAGATTGAAAACATATAACATATACAAAGAAGAATGATTGATAGCATGATACTAAAATTGGCATGTAGTGGTGTTGTTCATTCTACCTGACATTGAAATCAATTTGTAAGAAGTCATCATCAGTGCTATTGTCAACTATTACAGATGTTTGAGTGGTAACCGACAAATAAGTACTCAGCTCCTACAAGTATACAAACCATTATATAGAATCATTGAACAATGCATAAGTATTCCAAACAAATAGAACCGAGAATGCGAAAAACAAGGCAAGAAAGAGAGGACTCTTTTTACCATCCCAAACAAAAACATCATAATGAGAGCAGCTATAATGGATAATCCAGCACCAGAGAGAGATGCCTCTGTCAAATCTCTTGGGATTTTGCTGAAAGAACAACACAAAAATTACACTCATCCTCTAAGTCCAGACCAACAAAAAGCATGACCATAATCTAGAAAAACAGGACCAAACTTGGAATGCTCAAAATGCATAACCCATCACATACGTTAAGAATGTGTATAATCAAAAGTGGGACACAAGAGAGGAGATGCAAGAGAGGGTTACCGGTAGAAATCAACGGACTTGATCTTGGTGGTGGAAACCATGGCTGCGACAAAGAAGAAACAAAATTAAACAAAAGCAGATCTCGACAATGATCTCTATCTATCTCTATCTCTCTGGTCTGAAGAAGTATAATAGGAAAGAACCATCATAGTTTCATACTATATTTAGAACTATAATTATGGTATCACTCACACGTGAAGTACTCTGTTTCGGTCTTTGAACTTTGACCTTTCTTAAAATAATAATAACTTTGACTTTTTAAAACGTCGTCTTATCTCATTTAAATGCTAACGTTGTCAAAAACTCGACCAAGTGATCAGAAGAGCAATGACGAGAGGCTGTTCTACTCAGAGCTCTGACGAGAAGAAGCTCGTCCCTTCGAATGCTCATCGATCCAGCTCCATCACCAATCTCTCTCGATACGTCTGATTCTTATTCATCAACCCTTTTCTTTTGTATATCAAGAAGTCCGATTTGCAGCTATAATTGATTAAAAATATTTAGTTAATTAACTATATTAAGTTAAATAGATTAACTGAATACCAAAAAAATACCTACACTCGAATTTGTAATATATTTAACTATGTATAGAATATCAAACGCTCCCTGACACGATTTCCAAGACAACCAAGAGTTCCTCTTTGTTCGACGCCGGTGGAGCCTGAGCTCGCCGGCGTCGTCTCTACTCCTCTCTGCTCAAGCGTCCTTTCGATCTAAGGTCTCTTTTTGCTTCTTTTTCTGCTTTTACCAAATTTTCTTTTCTGGAACCGAGTTCGACACTGACTGTGGCGATGTCCATGGTATCTGGTCAGCTCAACGGATCTGATCTTGTTACCGGGGGTTCCCGGGAAGCTTGTGTTCACGCAAGTGACACCTTTTCTACGGTTATGCAACTTCCATTGTGTTTCAGATCCGTCTCCTCAAGCCGCCATTGTCTCGTTTCTCAAATTGTTGAACGGCTTGTCGAAGTTTTGTTCTCTACTGAATCTTTGATTAGTCCCACAAACCGAGTTCATTAATCCTCTCTCCGTTGTGTGCCGCTGCTCAACGAAAAACACCAAATCTGGTGGATGTTGTGATGACGTTAGCCCTGGAGTCCTTACAATGTGGGTGAAGAGTGGTGAAGACATGGGCCATATTTCTATGTTCACGAAGCTTCACCACCATCATCACATCGGCAACGTCTCTGCTTTTCCGACGACGACTCGATGCTTCTTCTAAACTACATCGCCGGTTGCACTCCACATCTATCTATTTCGATCTCGTGCTATTCAAATTCCAAAAGTAATTGCCAGACCTGTGTTTGTGGGGTTCCACGCTCAACCTTGCGGCAAGAGTTGAAAGATCGACTAATCCGGTGCCCTCCCTCTTCGTGGAGAAAATTTCAACTGTTGAACTTCAGAAATCCATCTTTACCTGCTTATGTCGCTTGCACCCAGAATCAAGTGAATTCGGTATGCTCATCTTGCTCCTACTCCTCACCGCCAAAATTATTTGAGTGGCTGAGCTTATCCCCATTAAGCGAGCCTAGCAGGCTAGATACAAAAGTTGTTGTCTTTCTCTTTGGTACAATCGTTGGATTTAGTCCAAGTAAAGCTCATCATCATTGGTCAAACCCGACAGAAGCAACTATTGAACTAATTTTAGTATTTGGTCGGAGTCTTTTAAAGCTTGGAGATTGTAGTCCTTTAATCTTTTTCATTACAAAAAAGGTTAGCCAAACTTCCTCATGTCGGGGCCGTGAGAGATCGTTTTCCTCCTTCTTTCTCTTTGTAGAAGTGAATCTTTCCACCAAAAATCCTCTCCATGAGAGGTACTTTTCTCTTAGCTTCAAAGCCAGTGAGTGTATTCATTTTCCTAACCGTATGTCATCTTGTGTAATGGTTCGTTTGGGGCCGGAAGATACAACGAAAATCATTCCGATGAGACTCGAAGTTGTGGTGCGTTCAACGTCACGATTTACAGTGACTGTTTCCATGTCTAGAAAACCTGAAGGGCGTAGTGCTTTGTCCATGAAGCTACTCGCGAGTGGCTCCTTTAGAATCTTCTACGACACTTTATCAAATTTGGTTAAGCTTGTGTCTCTATCTTTCTTGTACTTTGCTCTAGAACTTTCCAAAAGGATCACACATCTTATGTTAGATGATGCCTTTGTTTATGTAATCGATTAATGAATGAAAGAATATGTTGTGTTCAAAAAAAAAATATTAACTGAATACCAACTAATTATATGTAAAACTCCATTAAATAAATGGATCTTTACAAAATTATCTTTTTGAAAGATATTAAACTAAAAATGAGTATAAATGAGCATTTATTCATACTAAAACCCTATTTAAAATTTGTTAAAAAAAAATCATTTTAACATCCCTAAGAATATGTTACACAAAAAGGAAACCCATTTGCAAAGTGTTCAACTTTCAATATGTATTCAATTTTATATCAAAGAATCAGAAGAATAAAAAGTAATGATCACAATTAAGACTTAACAAAAGGATCATCAAGCAATGAAGTTAGGTAACATAGATACAGGAACTATGAAGAGTCCTCTCTTCTTCAATCCATAGTTTCATTTATAGTTGATTCTATGTATGTTATGCATGTCTCCAAGATTTTAGTTCCTTTCGTATAGGGATGAAGCCATATCTGAGTTATTAGTTCAAAACTGAGCTCAAAACTACAAATGAAACACTTTGAACCAAACGAGTCTTCAAAAGAAACTGAAGCAGTAAGAAGACCACACAGTTTAGTTTGATCTTTGATATTCATCTACTGGCATTTGACTGCCCAAAACAGCATCGAACTTGCCTTGCCTTAGATCAAACGAACTGGCTGCAATTTTTCTCTGTTTTATAGCTTTCCTCTCTTTTAACCATGCTACATTTCTTTGAGCCTTAGCAATACTCTCCTCCATCGTGGATGTTATCTTGGTGATGAAGAATCAGCAATATTGGAGCTTAAACCAAGTCGAGATTGACAATTGGGTTATAGGACATTGGTTTAATGTCTAGGCTATTATAACTTAATGGTTTACGGTTAGTAAAACCGGTTATCAGTTGTAACTAACCTTGCTTAATTATAAATGCAAGGCTCGTGTGTTATTAGGGTTAACCTAAGAACCTAAAAAGAGAGAAGAGAGCCAACGTTGAGTTAACGTGACGGCTAAGGAGATTGTATTAGGGTTACAACTTTAGGTCACAACCACCTTGTGATCTTGGAAGAGTTAGTGATTTGCCTTGCCAGGCCCCAGAGACGTAGCCACATCGGTGAACTCTGGGTAATCAATTATTCTCTGTGTGTGCTCCTGTTCTTACTTTCTTTCTCGTTTGATTCCTTGCAAAATTCGTAGTTCCTGAGTGTGAGGTCGTGATCTGTGCAACATTAAATTCCGCGGTTGAACAAAACAAGAGATTTCGTGTTTGTGTTTAACGACAGAAACGAGCTTGAACAATAACAAGTGGTATCAGAGCTCAAGGTTGTTGATTCAAGGTTGCTGAGTTTGAGGTATTGAATCAATGGCGAACGCAAGGATCGAGGTTGAGAGGTTCGATGGCAAAGGGGATTTCTCTTTGTGGAAGAAGCGCATGCTTGCTCATCTTTCGGTGTTGGGGTTGAAGGATGTGTTGTTGGAGCAAACATCAATTCCAAAGTCTGTGATGAAGAAAGATGAGGATGAAGATGTGTTCAAAGAAAGGTTGCAGAGGGAAGAGTCGGAGAGGTTAGGGAGGTCTGAGAAGGCGATGAATCTCATCATCCTGAATGTTGGCGATCATGTATTGAGGAAGATCGAGGCGTGTACGGACGCTGCATCGACTTGGTCAACATTGGAAAGGTTGTATCTCTCTAAGTCTTTACCGAACAGGATCCATTTGCAACATAAATTCTATACATTCAAGATGAAAGAGTCTCAGTCAATTGATGAAAATATTGATGATTTCTTGAAGATAGTTTCAAATCTTTCAAGTGTAAATGTGCAGGTATCTGAGGAAGTTCAGGCTATTCTCCTGATGGAATCACTTCCAAGTCAGTACAGTTACTTGAAAGAAACACTCAAGTATGGAAGGGAAACATTGTCCCTTGAGGAAGTCACGAGTGCTGCGAGGTCAAAAGAGCTAGAGATCAAAGAGTCTGGTTCTTCGCAGAGAAAAGATGAAGGTTATGGTTATTTTGTTCGTGGCAGACCTGATAAGAGAGAGATGTCGAGTAGCAGTGGCAGGAAGGGAAAAGGAAGATCGAGGTCTGGCTCAGGTTCTAGACTCACATGCTGGTACTGTAAGAAAGAGGGGCATGTGAAGAAGGATTGCTATGCTCGTAAGAAGAAGTATGGTGATGATGAATCTGCAGAGGCTGCTGTTGTAGTGGATCCAAAAGATGATGCCTTGTCTCTGTCTGACAATCAGCATAGGGATGAATGGATTCTCGATTCAGGTTGTTCCTATCACATGACATCAAGAAGAGATTGGTTTGATCAGTTTCAAGAGCTTAATACTGGACAAGTGTTGTTGGGAGATGACAATGCTGTAGCGGTTCAGGGGATAGGGACAATTAATGTGAAGACCTATGGAGGAACTGTTAAGGTGCTCAGAAATGTGAGGTATATTCCAAAGCTAAGAAGAAACTTGATCTCCACTGGTACTCTGGATATGCTTGGTTTTAGACACTCAGGTGGAGAAGGGAAAACCAGATTCTACAAAAATGGAAAGCTGGCGCTACAGGGTACTTTGAGTGGCTCACTCTACTTGCTCGATGGTGAGACTGTTGCAGGGCAAGTGAATAGTAGTGTGCAGAAGAAAACTCTATCACTGTCTAAGGATGAAACCAGTCTTTGGCACAAACGACTTGGTCATCTCAGTATCAAGAGTTTACATATACTTGCTAAGAGAGGAATCATGGATAAAAGAAGGATTGGAGTTCTGGACTTTTGTGAAAGTTGTGTCATGGGAAAGCATAAGAAGTTGAGCTTTCATTCAGGAAGGCATGATTCTGGTGTAGCGTTGCGATATGTTCATGCTGATTTGTGGGGTTCCACAAATCAAACTTCAAGTCTGTCACAGAAGAAGTATTTCCTGTCAATCATTGACGACTTTACCAGAAAAGTATGGGTATTTTTCTTGATGAATAAGAGTGAAGCATTCAGTAAGTTCAGAGAGTGGAAGAAGCTTGTTGAAAATCAAATCAACAAGAAGGTTGGCTGTCTTAGAACGGATAACGGTTTGGAGTTTTGTAACTTGGAGTTTGATGGGTTCTGTAAGAGTGAAGGCATCGAAAGGCACAGGACGTGTGCATATACGCCACAGCAGAATGGCGTTGCTGAGCGCATGAATAGAACAATCATGGAGAAAGTAAGGTGTTTACTTGATGAATCAGGACTAAGAGAAGAGCTCTGGGAAGAAGCTGTGTCTACAGCTGTTTACTTGATCAACAGAAGTCCTGCCTCTGCGATTGATAATGCAATACCAGAAGAGTTGTGGTTGGGAAGAAAACCAGGTTATAATCACCTAAGGAGATTTGGATCAGTGGTCTATATACACAAGGATCAAGGCAAGTTAAAGCCAAGGGGCGATCAAGGGTGTATTCACTGGATATCCTGCTGGTACAAAAGGGTACAAAGTGTGGTTGCTGGATGAAGAGAGGTTTGTTGTCAGTAGGAACGTGTTGTTTACTGAGGATGTTGTGTTTAAGGATCTGAAGAAAGAAGCTGTTGCAGGGGATGTTGCAGTAGATCCTGTTATTGTTCAACATGAAACGGTGGTTCAGACAGATCAGACTTCATCAAATGCTGGTATGGTTGAGGTTTCAGGTGGAGAAAATGTTCAGACTGAAGAAAGCTCAGAGGATTCAGAATCAGAGTCAGAACATGAAGAAGATCAAGGGAGTTATAGGCTAGCCAGAGATAGACCTCGTAGACAGATTGTTCCACCTTCAAGGTTTGATGATTATGAGGTTACTGCAGCATTTGCGCTTATTGCAGCTGAAGATGTGGTTGCAGGCGAGCCTCAAAACTATCAAGAAGCTATGAAGAGTAGGGAAGCTGATTTGTGGAATGGGTCTATGGGAGAAGAGATGGGTTCTTTGCAAAAGAACAAGACTTGGAATCTGGTTAAGAGACCTAAAAACAAGAAGGTCATCGGATGCAAATGGGTGTACAAGCTGAAACCGGGTTTAACAGAAACAGATGATCCAAGGTACAAGTCAAGACTCGTGGCTAAAGGATACTCACAGAAGGAAGGTGTTGATTATCATGACATCTTTGCACCTGTGGTAAAACATGTGTCTATAAGGTTGCTACTGTCGATTGTGGTCAACCTCGATTTTGAGCTTGAACAGCTCGATGTCAAAACTGCATTTCTTCATGGGGATATTGAGGAAGAAATTTATATGGAACAACCTGAGGGATTTCGTGTGAAGAACAAGGAAGACTACGTGTGTCATCTAAAGAAATCCTTGTATGGACTCAAACAAGCTCCAAGGCAATGGAACAAGTGCTTTGACAGTTTCATGAAAGAACTTGGATTCAAGAGAAGTGAGTTTGATCACTGTGTGTATGTGAAAGAAGTGACTGAAGGAACGTATGTCTACTTACTTCTCTATGTAGATGATATGTTGGTGGCTTCTAAAAGCATGGTGGAGATAGAGAAGGTGAAGAAACTGTTAAGTGAAAAGTTTGAGATGAAGGATTTGGGTTGTGCAAGGAGAATTCTGGGCATGGACATAAACAGAGATAGTGCAGGTGGAGTTTTGACATTATCTCAGTCAAGCTATGTTGAAAAGGTGCTTCGAACGTTCAACATGAGTGATGCTAATGCGGTTACTACTCCTGTTGGTTCTCATTTTAAGCTAAAAGCTGTTGAAGATGGAGAACAAGAAACAGAGATGGAGAATGTGCCTTATTCTAATGCCATAGGAAGTATAATGTATGCAATGATTGGAACGAGATGTGATCTTGCGTATGCTGTGGGATTAGTGAGCAGGTATATGTCAAGGCCGGGTTTGGTGCATTGGGCAGCTGTTAAGTGGGTGCTGAGATATATGAAGGGAACAAAGGATCACAAGCTAGTGTTCAAGAAGAGAGAAAACTTCAAGATTGAAGGTTTCTGCGATGCTGATTTCTCAGCAGATTTGGACAAGAGGAGGTCTATTACTGGTTATGTTTTCTTAGCTGGAGGGAATGTCATTAGCTGGAAGTCTGGTTTGCAGCCTGTGGTAGCTCTCTCTACAACAGAGGCAGAGTACATGGCGCTTGTGGAAGCAGTTAAGGAGGCAATTTGGCTGAGAGGTTTGTCTGAGGAGATGGGTTTTGAGCAAGACTCAGTGACAGTTTGGTGTGATTCGCAGAGTGCGTTGTGTTTAGCCAAGAATAACGTTCATCATGAACGGACTAAACACATCAGCAGGAAACTCCATTTCATCAGAGATATCATTGAGCAAGGGGATGTGACTGTTGAGAAGATTCACACTTCGAAGAACCCTGCAGACATATTAACCAAGGTTGTTCCTGTGAAGAATTTTGAAGCAGCTCTGAGGGTTCTCGGAGTGGCCAAGCACTAAGGTGTTTGGTGTTTTGCCTGGCAAGTACACGAGTTGGCAACATGGTGATTGCAGATAGAGCTGATTAGTCATCAAGGTGGAGATTGTTATCTTGGTGATGAAGAATCAGCAATATTGGAGCTTAAACCAAGTCGAGATTGACAATTGGGTTATAGGACATTGGTTTAATGTCTAGGCTATTATAACTTAATGGTTTACGGTTAGTAAAACCGGTTATCAGTTGTAACTAACCTTGCTTAATTATAAAAGCAAGGCTCGTGTGTTATTAGGGTTAACCTAAGAACCTAAAAAGAGAGAAGAGAGCCAACGTTGAGTTAACGTGACGGCTAAGGAGATTGTATTAGGGTTACAACTTTAGGTCACAACCACCTTGTGATCTTGGAAGAGTTAGTGATTTGCCTTGCCAGGCCCCAGAGACGTAGCCACATCGGTGAACTCTGGGTAATCAATTATTCTCTGTGTGTGCTCCTGTTCTTACTTTCTTTCTCGTTTGATTCCTTGCAAAATTCGTAGTTCCTGAGTGTGAGGTCGTGATCTGTGCAACATTAAATTCCGCGGTTGAACAAAACAAGAGATTTCGTGTTTGTGTTTAACGACAGAAACGAGCTTGAACAATAACAGTGGATGCCATCACCTTCAAGTTCTGCAAACTCTTTTCATATGAGTCACTACTAACATCTCCTTCACGTACAGCGTTGTGAATATCTGACTCATCAGAGGTTTTATCTCCTTCTTCATCAAACTGTCATCATCTTCCTTCTCGTTAGAACTCACCTTTTCTCCAGCCATGTCACCATCCTCATGGAGCATATTTTCTGTCTCCTTGCTGCCATCATGCGTCATGGCCATCTTCTCTGCACAGCTTCCAAATACACCAAGCTCATCATCACTGGTTTGCCTTGTCTCTGGCGGTGATACAAGAATGTCAAATTTTCCTCATTTCTAAACCCTCTAGCTGGCTGCTCATACGATTTCATATTATCTTCGCTTTCGACATCATCATCATCAAACTGCTTCGAGAATCCCAGCTTAGTTCCAAGTGGGTTCGGGCAAAGCATACATTATTGTAGCCCAAGACTTGAACTTCCATGTTCGGAAACTTCCATGTTGTGATGGACCAGATGCACTCCTGGGCCAGATGCACTATTAGAGCCAGACGTCCGTCACCAGATATCCAACACTTCATTTAGTATGATATTTTCCGTTTTGTGCCTAAACCCTCGCGGATTTGTTTTTAGGTTTTTACTCCCAAAAGGTTTCATACTTAGTGGGATTGGATCAGATATATATTAGACTTTATTCCGTTTAATATAGGGTGAGGGACTTGGATTGCTTTTTTTATTTATTCTGACACTCCACCCTTTGAAGGAAACACTCAAAGACACTCAGACAGAGCCTTAAGTCAGCAAGAGGAGAAGTATATGAAAGAAGCATAACTTTATTGAAACAGGATTTCAAAAGATGGGCTTTCACGGTACTGCTAGGTTGACTGTTTTCAGAGGGAAACACCATCAACTCTTCTCTCTCTTCAACAAGATGATCTTCCATTGCTGGAGAAGATGAAAGAGAAAGTTTTGTTCTTTTTCTCTCTTTTGTGTTTGAGGTTTTAGTGTCGGGAGGAGACATTTTGTTTTCAGACGGGTGTAACCATGAGCTCTTCTCTCTCTTGTACAAGTTCTTTGTTATCTGAGGAAGAAGATGATGAAAGTTTTGTTTTCTTCCTCAATTTTGATTTGACTGTACGTTTGAAGTTTGAAAGAACATTGAGTCAAAACAATAATGTTTGCAGAGGTGATGGAACTAAGGTAAGCTAGAAAGAAACCCATTAATAAAAGGTCTAATCAGTTAACATCAAATGAATTACTCCATCCGTTTCGTTTTACTTGTCGTTCTGAGTTTGTACACGCAGATTAAGAAATCATTTAATTTTACATATTTTCTAGATAAAAATGCAATTATCTATACACTTAACCACATTTCAACCAATAAAAAAATAGAATAACAAATAAAACTAATAAATTTTGCATTGAAATTATAAAACGACACTTATATTGAAACAAAAAAAATTCTCTACAACGACAACTAAATCGAAACGGAGGTAGTACTATTTTATCATCTCAAAATCTTTTATAAATGTTTTGTTCGTCTTCTTATGATCCTGCAAGAACATTTTATTTCCAAAACGAAATTATGATACTGCTAAACTTTATAAAAAGAATGATATAATGTATTGGGCCGTATAGGCCTTGTCGATGTATAATATTAACATCATTAGGCTAATTAACTTATGTAACCTAAACTCTTGTATATAAGGCATTGACTTGCCGCTGAATCAAATAAGAAACCCTTTTACAACTTCTACGTTTCTTGAAATGGTATCAGAGCACTAAACCTAAATCTAGGTTTTCTGGTTTCTTTTTCGATCTACTCTGAACACTACTTCACCTAAACAATGGCTACTACAGAGGAATCCTCTACAACAGGAACAAAATCTCGAATTGAAGTTACTCGAAGAACGATATCTCCGTATGACCTCACTGCAGGAGACAATCCCGGAACGGTTATCTCACGCCCAGCTTTGCGTGGACCTAACTACGACGAATGGTCTGCAAGCATACGCCTGGCTTTGAAAGCAAGAAAGAAATTTGGATTTGCGGATGGCTCTATACTCAAACCATCTGAAGATTCTGAAGACTATGAAGATTGGTGCGCTAACAATGCTCTTGTAGTGTCATGGATAAAACTCAACATAGATGAGTCTCTTTGTTCATCGCTGTCTCACAGTGATGATGCCTCCAGCTTGTGGACACAAATTCAAAAACGGTTTGCAATGAAGAATGGGCAACGGGTTCAAAGACTGAAAACAGAGCACGCTACTTGCAGACAGCAAGGAACGCCTATTGAAACCTATTTTGGAAAACTTACAAAGTTGTGGTCTAGCTTGTCCGACTACCAGCAAGCCAAAACCATGGAAGATATTGCTCGAGAGCGTGAAGAAGATAAACTTCATCAATTTCTTATGGGAATCGATGAATCACTCTACGGAGCCGTGAAATTATCACTGCTGTCACGAACTCCATTACCGTCTCTTGACGAAGCCTACAATGTGCTCGTTCAGGATGAGGAATCAAAATCATTGGCTCGACTGCACGAAGACAGAGCAAGTGGTGTTAGTTTTGCTGTTCAAACGCAAAATCGGCCTCATTCAGGACAAGACACACGCAGTGGACTTCTTACATGCACACTGTGTGGTCGTACTGGTCACTTAGCTGAAAATTGCTTCAAGAAAATTGGATATCCAGCTTGGTGGGGTGAAAGAACGAGAAACAAACCTAACACCCACTCCAGCTCTTCATCTGGAAACATGCCTTCACGAGGTAAAACTGCAGAACCTAGTCGCGTGAATCATGTGTCCATGGAACCTTCTCAAGCGTCTGTCAACTCAATCATCAATTCATCTGATCGAGTTGGGTTTAGTGGCTTAAGCGATCAACAGTGGCAAACCTTGGTTCATATGCTCAATGACCGCAAAACTCAATCGCATGGACATCATACATGTATGTCTTTTCTTGACTCATGGATCATAGACACGGGCACGTCAAATCACATGACTGGTAGTGTTGAATATCTTACTGAGTTGCGAGATATGGCACCTATGCTGATAAAACTTCCAGATGGTCGATACACAACTTCAACCAAACATGGAACAGTGTCTCTGGGATCTTCTCTTACACTTAGCAATGTGCTTTCTGTGGATGGTCTCCACTGCCATTTGATCTCTGTCTCACACTTGACTAGGGATAAGAGATGTATATTTCAGATTTCTGACAGACTTTGTGTTATCCAGGATCGCATCACACAAATGCTGATTGGAGCGGGTGAGCAGCTGAATGGGTTGTACTTCTTCAGAGGAGTGGATGTTGCTTCGGCAGTTTCACAGACGGCTTCACCTTCGCAGCAGTTGTGGCACAGCCGGCTGGGACATCCTTCTTATAAAGCTTTAGATATGTTGCAGATTTCTGATTTAAGCAATGATGTTTTTGATTCTAAGACATGTGACGTTTGTATTCGTGCAAAACAAACACGAGAATCGTTTCCTTTGAGCAGTAATAAAACAACTATGGTTTTGAGTTAATCCATTGCGATTTGTGGGGTTCTTACAGAACTACTTCTATCTGTGGATCAAAGTATTTTCTTACAATTCTAGATGACTTCTCCAGAGCTGTTTGGATCTATCTACTGCCATCGAAACACGATGCATCAAAACATCTAAAAGACTTTGTGGCTTTGATTGAAAGACAATATGCGACTCATGTTAAGACATTGCGCAGTGATAATGGGTCTGAGTTCATCTGTTTAAAAGAATTCTTCAGTGGAAAAGGCATTATTCATGAGACTTCATGTGTGGGAACTCCGCAACAGAATGGTAGAGTTGAACGGAAACATCGGCATCTGCTCAATGTCGCGCGTGCCTTGTTATTTCAAGCTTCTCTTCCAGTCGAGTTCTGGAGCTATTGTGCCTTAGCAGCTGGTTACTTGACCAACCGCACACCAACTGCAGTGCTTAAAGGCAAAACACCTTATGAGATTTTGTATAACAAGCCACCTCCGATACAACACCTCAAAGTAATCGGATGTCTCTGTTATGTTCATAACCAAAAGACTGCAGGAGATAAGTTTGCAAGTCGGACAAACAAGTCAGTGTTTCTTAGATATCCTTTCGGTAAAAAGGGCTGGCGTGTTTATAACATTGAAACTGGCAAAATATCTGTCTCCCGTGATGTTATTTTTTGTGAAACTGAGTTTCCCCTTGCTTCACATTCGACTGATTCTTCTCCAGCTCCTGCAGTTTCTATTGAGCAGTTTCAGTTCGATTTTCTTGATGATCAACTTCCCTTGGTTCCGGTAACACAGACGACTCCTACAACCGTGTTACCTGCACTATCTGATTCTGATGACACACCACAGATATCCTCAGACATGGATATTGACGAAGACAATGAGCTCCACACACCTGATCACGAAAATGTGGAGCCAGAGCCTATTATTTCTGCAGACTCAACAACTTCACCTGAGATTTCTGCAAATTTGGACACATCGGCTGAGCCAATAGCTCTAGGTCGTGGTCTTAGACACAAAAAGCCACCTACCAAGCTGGCGGACTACATTACTACACTGCTCCATCAGCCATCTCCTTCCTCAACACCATACCCGATTGATAACTATGTTTCTAGTGCTCAATTCTCAGATAAGTATCAGTATTATCTTATGGCCATTACCTCTACTGTCGAACCTGTACACTATCAAGATGCTATTGAAGATGAACATTGGAGAGATGCTGTCACAGATGAAATTGTGGCTCTAGAAGATAAAGAAACATGGACAGTTGAGACCTTACCACCGGGAAAGAAAGCTCTTAGTTGTCGTTGGGTGTTTAGATTGAAATACAATGCCGATGGAACACTAGAGAGACACAAAGCACGACTTGTAGTCTGTGGAAATCATCAAACAGAAGGTATTGATTACACTGAAACGTTTGCACCAGTAGCCAAAATGGTTACCGTTCGAACATTTCTTCAACAAGCAGTTTCATTTGATTGGGAGGTTTTTCAAATGGATGTTCATAACGCCTTTCTTCATGGAGATCTTGATGAAGAGGTGTATATGCAGTTCCCTCCAGGTTTTCGTACTGATGATAAAACAAAGGTATGCCGTCTTTGCAAATCTTTATATGGATTAAAACAAGCACCTAGGTGTTGCTTTGCGAAACTTGAAACAACTTTGGTTGACTACGGTTTTCAGAAGAATGGCAAGGATTTCTCGCTGTTCATCTATGAACATGGCACTGATCGTATACATGTCTTAGTATACGTGGATGATCTAATTATCACTGGAAATTCAAAGCCGGTGATCGATCAGTTTAAGGAGTATTTGTGTTCCTGTTTTCGAATGAAAGATTTGGGTATCCTTCGCTATTTTTTGGGCATTGAAGTTGCACGCAGTCCGTCAGGTATGTATCTATTTCAGAGAAAATATGCTTTGGAAATTATTGCTGAGACAGGTCTTATGGGAGTCAAACCTGTATCCTTTCCTCTTGAGCAAAATCACAAACTTCTGCACGATGATGGTGAACCAATGGCTGAACCTTTTCGATATCGTCGTTTGGTGGGAAGGTTAATCTATCTTGCCACAACACGACCAGAACTAAGCTATGCCATTCATGTACTATCTCAGTTCATGAACAGTCCAAAATCTGCTCATTGGGACGCAGCTCTCAGAGTGGTTCGGTACCTCAAGAACAGTCCAGGACAAGGGATTCTTCTAAAAGCAAACACTCAGCTCACGGTCTCTGCTTGGTGTGATTCAGACTGGGGAGGCTGCCCTCTCACACGTCGCTCATTGACGGGTTGGTTCATTAAGCTAGGTGATTCTCCAATATCATGGAAAACGCAAAAACAAGATGTGGTTTCGAGGTCATCCGCGGAAGCCGAATACCGCGCCATGGCTGACACAGTCAGCGAGATACTTTGGCTACGTGAGCTCCTCCCGAGCTTGGGTATTACGATCAATGGACCAATTACACTTCACTCTGACAGTCTCTCAGCCATAAACCTTGCAAAGAATCCAGTTGGCCACAAAAGAACGAAGCATATTGGCCTAGACTGCCATTTCATAAGAGATGAGATACTTCGTGGAATAATTGCTCCTAAACATGTTTCAACGAAGACACAATTGGCTGACATATTAACTAAAGCTCTTGGACGTCGGGAGTTTGAAGATTTTCAGTCCAAGTTGGGTGTGCTTAATCTCCACACTCCACCTTGAGAGAGGGTATTGGGCCGTATAGGCCTTGTCGATGTATAATATTAACATCATTAGGCTAATTAACTTATGTAACCTAAACTCTTGTATATAAGGCATTGACTTGCAGCTGAATCAAATAAGAAACCCTTTTACAACTTCTACGTT